>JAOTAV010094285.1:0-10922 GCA_026546445.1 Cyclargus thomasi | reverse complement strand
TGCTAAAAATTATTGGAACAAGAAAATTGACACTGGCCATGGTTGTAGCCAAGCGCCATATAAATAAATAAATAAAAAATAAAATAGGAGATGACATTTACTATAAAGAAAATTGTATATATAAATTATGTGTGTACCTCTATCTGTCGATACACTGATATCATGTATGTGGTGAGGTGTGTCCATAGATTAATTAAAGGTCTTTAGTCTATGGCAACTATTCTGCTGTTACATAATAGGTTATGTCCCGTGCACGAAATTAAATTAACTTTAATTACAAAATGATAGTAAAACAGTGAAAATGACAAATAATTTAATAACAAGCATACCCAAACTTAAAGGCAGAGACAATTACTAGGATTGGGCTTACGCCGTAGAAATTTTTCTCGTCTTAGAAAGAATGGAGAAATGTATTTTGCAAGTTTCTTTTTATATTTTGTAAGACCTTTTGCAAGCTTCGAGGAAAGACATACTTTCAGAATCTGGAGAGCTGTGCGCTAAAATCTCCATTATATTTTACAGAAAATTTAAACTTAGATGATTTCATGGAGTGCTGCGCTGGTATTACTGCAATTTTTTATATCAATTTTATAACAGTTTCATTATATCAGTCTGTAAAAACTCAAGTCGGATTATTTAGTGACTTGTTACACGTCAGCACGTGATAGGTGCATGACGATTGTACAGAGATTGCAAAGAGACTCATCTCTCTTTAAAATAACTCTAATATTTTTAACCGACTTCATAAAACGAGGAGGTTATACGTTCGGCTGTGGATAATTTTTCTTATATACATAAAGACATCTCAGCTTAGAATTCTTCTCATTATTCAGATTTATACGCAAACTAATGATGAATATAATTCGAGACGGCGCTCTAAGCATGGGCTGTAATTATTCGCCATTGTTGTTTTGAGGTGAGGGTCGACTATTGTCACGACACCTGATGATAGCGTGATAGTGATGCCACTTGCTAAGCTACTGTGGACTACACACTGCTAAAAAAAAATATCCACAGCCAACATACAACCTCCTCGTCTTTGGAAGTCGGTTAAAAACCGACTTACAGCTTTAAAAGCGAGCCTAATTCAAAAGCAAGTCTGTCAGTGTGTATTACGTAGTTTTAAAAATTGTTAAACCAAAACCATTTGTTCATTTGAACCACTGGAAATTATGTTTTTGTATCTTTAACGTAAGATTTCGAAAGGTTTAGTATAAGGTTAGTTTACTGTACTCACATATGTTGTATGGTTAGCCGAACCGATTGTAAAAATCAAAAGTACCCTCATTTATATTGACTTTTTTTTTTTCATTAGTCATGTACAGTACGCATACAAATCGTATTTTGTGACTTATAGTATATAGATCGTGAAATTGTATTCTTAAATAACTTTTAAGCTCGCTCGAGTGTGTTGTAATATGATATATTTACTGAATTTTCTTAACTTTATTGTATTTCTCATGTAAGTCAATTTGTGTAAAATTCTTTGGAGACTAAATGTCTTAAAACCTAAATAATATAGCTTTATAACCATATTATGATAACCTATATAGGTCACAATAGTTTTACCACCTATCCAAGTCCAACCATCCTAAAAATTCGATTCAATTTTACGAATTTTCTTTCAAATTCGGTTCCATAATTGGATTGAACTTCAAGACTATGATGATCTCAAAAGCATGGGGCTAACAATAATGTACTTTTGTTTCTTTTTTCAATATTTTTTGGCCATATTTTGTTCTAAAATACTTAAGACAATGTTTGCCTACGGATTCGCTTGCGTAGAATTCAAAAATCACGTACGTGATTACGTGCTATTTTTTATGATATTTAGAAGGGCAAACGAGCAGACGGTTACCTTATGGAAAGCAATCGACGTCGCTCATGAACACTCGTGACATCCAAAGAGTTGTAAGTGCGTTGCCGTAGTTGGAAAAATATCGTGTTCCGGATATAGATCCGGAACACGATATTTTTCCAACTTGGTGTAACGTAGCCTATGTTACACTTCATTGTTTTTATTTATTATTTAGCGTATACTTACGCCAAATAATAAATTGGTTTGTTCCTTTATTAGGACATTAAGGAAGTAAAAAAAACAAATATCGCATGTATAATTTATTATATAAAAATAAGTCCGGTTTCGATAAACTCCAGAACGCACGAACCGATTCACATGATATTGCATTTGTTGGAAAGGTTTCAGGCTCCGTGTGGTTTATATAAAAAAAAATCAAGAAAAAAAAAAGCAGAAAAACAGTAAAAAAAATTCTTATATACAGCGCCATCACTAATACATAGTATGCACTACAACGGTGCCATTACGTGGATTTTACGCGACTCTCGAATTCCACGCGAGCGAAGCCGTACGCTAAAGCTAGTGTTGGCATGAATATTATGCTTCTCTCGCAGTTGAGTCTATAGTTTGTCATTTTCTGCTTTCGCAAACTGACAAAATAAGTCGACTCCAAACTATACAATAAATAGCTTATTTTTATACGGTTCGCTTTAAATAAAGGAAGTTAATCATTACTATGCCAATTACATAATATAAGCCGCGGTAAGGGCATCTCAAGGCAAACATTAAATTTGTTATTCAATTACTTATGATTATTGGGTTAGTATAAGTTACACGCATGTTTGAATATACAGTGATAATAAACATCTTATTACTAAAACTAGAGGTCGCCCTGTGGTCGAGTTGCGAGTTTCTAACACCGGTTCTTCTCGCCGGGTTAGTTCCCGAACCGGTGGTAGGCATCGTAGTCTCGACGTTCAGAAAGTGTACTCAAAGTATTTATTTTTAATAAAAAGATTTTGGATTTTTGAAATTCAACTATAAATATTTAAATCTATCGTTTAGAGGAGCTTTAAAAAATTAAATCAGTTCACTTGACTTCAACCATAAACAAGTTTCGTGTATGATTATCGTGTCATGACATAATATTGTTATTTTCCATCTTTTAGGTAAAAGGTGACCCGTGCGAGTTTCTAACCGATGGTAATCACCGTAGTTTCGATGTTCAGTTCAGGACAGAAAGTGTACTTAAAGTATCTTGTATAAAAATATTTTGTTTATGATTTGATTTTTTATTTTGATTGCAGTGTCCGTACTGTAAAGTGAGTAGCGTTTTATTTATTAAAATATACAAGATTAAAGCATATTTTAAAATAATATTAGTATTCCTCACCCCCCTCCTAATATCAACTATAACTGGGGAAAATTTCACGCTTTTTACATCTACGCGTCTTTCGTAAAAAGGGTTACAAAGTTTTCCGCACGCGTATAAATATACAGATTGTACACTTGTTATTAAATAACAGCACGTCAGATAACCATGATTGGCACAAATAAAACTGGCGTAGAAGTCTTAAATTACTAAGGTATCTTTTATTTGAATGTGGTTTGTAAAGCTAAAGTAATAGCAATACTAGAAAATTATGTAACAGTCTTTGTGTTTTGAATGTCATTATCGCTATCCTTCTATATACTTGCTCATTCATTTCCCTTAGTAGTTTAAAAAATACTTTATTTATAAAGTAATGCGTACCAACATAAGAATAATCTTAAGCGCGTTGAAATTTTTTTCAACGAGTGTTACGAGTTATAGAGAGTTTTATGTGAGCTGTGCGTTGTTCTCAGAACCAAATTGTATATTTTAATTAACTGTATGTTAGTCATTATTATTACTGATAAATATTACCTTACCAGCCCCCCTAGTCAAGCAAGTATCGCTTACGATGATCGCTTGGCGTATTTTTGTATGGGATTGACATAGACGAACGAAAAGTCACGTGATCTAGTCGAGTTCGAATGTGTCAATACCATACAAAACAAGCGAAGCGATTATCGTAAACATTGTTTTGCCACTTGTCTAGGGGGGGAAGGTATCACTATACTCTCCATTACAATGCCGAACAAAAACTATTTCCCAACAATTTTCCCACTTACAACAGATATTTCCTGAGTTTAACAAAAAGTGTATTATTCGTTGCGAAACGTTTATTATTTGACAAACATTCTATCCTGCAGGTATTCTGGCGTGTTCTTAACCTGTCTGGTTGTAAGCATAATAATTATTGCCTTTAACTAACTTGATTGTCAGCTAAAGGAATAAAACTGTTGTAATAATAATAATATAAAAATAATATTTGTGGACGCTTCACACCACGTCGATCTGGACCCGTGCTAAGTACCAGAGGGACTTGTGTTACAGGTACCAGACAGCGGAAATATTTCATACTTTTATATTTTACACATATTTAAGATTTTTATTATATAATACACATATTTAATGTGCATCCATGACCCAGAAACATTGAAAAACTTTTTGTTCCGTCACCGGAATTCGAACCCGCGACCCCCGACGTCAACTACCAAAGCGCTTAACCACTGCACCATAGAGGTCGCCAAATAATAATTCTTTCAAACCCAACTAACCAAAAGTCAGATTTCAAAATTAAATCTTTCACAATTTAACCATAGCGTTGCTGAATTTACTAAGCCTTAAAGGTTTTATCAGTAAGATAAGTTCTGAAAGCAGGTACTAGATAATAATCTAGAATTAGTAGGTCATAACAATCTCTAGTTGTGCTCGTCGGTGCTTACTTGTTGCATGGCTAGTAGACCGCGCCATCACAATAGTGATGTCCATAGGTATAGTCGATAAATTAATAAAAACAACGTTCTATAATAAAATCGGCTTCGGTTTACAGTCGCTTTATTTCCACGACATTTCATCACTTGTATGACAATAACATAACAGTTTAAAATATTGAAAGTGCGGGTAGTTTAAAAAAAATTTTAGGAAGCGAATGTCGTTGATATGCCTGATGCGGTGGTCCAAGTGCAAAACTTAAATTTATTTTTTTCTTTTTAAATATCCATAAATAGTGGTCGGTAAATGTAATAAAATTTAAAAAATATATTTTTCCACTTTCGGTACGGGACTCCGTGCGAGTCTCACTAGTGCTTCTCGCTGGATTCCTCGGCCGATGGTAGCACTATTTCAGGAAGAGTTACTTCGATATTTATTAGGAACTAGTTGGTGCCTGCAGCTTCGTTCCGCAAAAATTTGTATATCACGCCGGAACCGTGAATTTTCCCTGGAAAAAAGTTTTACTCAGATCCGTCTAGTAGTTCCCGAGATTAGCACGTACAGACAAACAGACAATATTTTTTGTCGATATATGTTTTATTACTGTTTATTAGCACCCCCACATTGATAAACTTCTAAAAATTTTAAATGTACAGACACTACAATTTTACTGTTTTAGGTATAGAAGAAAACTATTTAATTCATTTATTTCAGGTATCATATTAATCTCTCAATTAATTTAAAATGTTCGGTAACCCTCAAAAATTTTACTTTCGTTAGTTTAATCAACACTAAACGATAATCAAAGCTAAAGGTTACAACAATAACTAATAGTTTTGCCAACGATTCACAGGAATTCGTCCAAACCTTTTTACACTTTTGCAACTTCCCTGATTGTACAAACAGAGAAGTTGAAACAGATACAGAAGGTGGATCTATAAACTTTAGTCGTGTTATGTCAAAATCAGCTGACAAATCACGACTTACATAGAATTGACATATTCCATCCAAATGACGTACATCCGTCAACTGGCTCTCTTTCAATTTCCCCCATTACACAATAGGTCATTTTTTTCATTATCGATAATAAATACTATAAACTTATACTATATGTTTCCAATCGATATATGTCATCGATTTGGCCCTCCCTAACTTGCACCAACAGCGAGCGGTGACCGACAATAGAATCTAGAGACTTGTAACTCCGTGTGATCGAGGAACCTGTTGTGTGAAGTAATAGCCTGAGATCCGTAAATGGCTTGACTAATTGCGATTAAACTTTGAATCACCATATTTCTTGAGAATGGCTGAATATGATTACGTAATATTTTAGTTATACTCAATATAACTTTATACTAAATTCAAGTAACGAAACTGTTTTGGGACTCAAACGAATGAATCGCGCTGCGTACTATTCTAACAAACGTGAAAAGACGTTATCAGAGTAGGACGATAAGAGAGTAGAGAACTAGATTACGAATACAAGTAAGGCGTTTCAAGAAGCGAATAAAATGTTTTTTTATTTAACATGCCTAATGCCTAGAAATTTGAATACGCGAAAACAAACTGATCGGACGCAACTGACAGCCCATTCAAAAGCGTCCGCGACTGACGTCAGACGCGGCTGACAGCGGATACAAAACGTCCGCAACTTACGCCTTATAGTTTGCACACTTCAATGTACAAGTTTTCCGCCGAACGCGGCGAAGGAAACGAATTTTAGAATTCGATATGTGAATAATGAAATGTCATAGGACCTTGCCAACTTACCGCACCAAATCGTCCAATTTGTCCGAATCGTTCACTGTCAAATTCAAACAGAAAACGACTTCGATTCTGATAAATGTGCATTCACCATGAGCACAGCCATAAGCATGAGTTATAGAAAAGCTGAGTTGCAACCATATAAATATTATCACAAAAATATCCTATAGTTACTAAATACTGAACCATTTAATTTTTTTTATGAGATTTAGGGGTCAAGTGAGCAGATGAAAAGCAAGTACCGTCGCCCATGGAGACTCGTCACAGCCGAAGAGTCGCAGGTTGCCGGCCTTCGTGAGAGAATAGGGAATGGAAATAGGGGGGTTGGGGTAGTTGGGCCGCCGGTAAACTCACTCACTGGACGAAACACAGCACAACGCCGTTTCACGCCAGCTTTCGGTTTACTAATACGCTTACCATCGCTTTACATTCCGCGCAATGAATTCTTAGCACATTCTAGTACGCTAACTGTGGAGCGTGTGGCAACGTGCAGCTACACGCATAACGCACGCATGGAGTGGCGACCGCCCTGAGTGAGTTACGAAATGTCGGCATTAAATAATAGCCGGCTCGATCGGAGAAATACAACAGGCTCACAGAAAATCGGCGCGAAAGATTGTGTTTCGTCGAGCGTATGAGTGAATTGAAAACCACGCTACTTTGTATTCGTGCATTCCCTGAATAAAATATTTTCTCTTAAAATACGTGTACTTGAAACTCGTTCAGTGGCGTGACTACAAGGTGGCAAGCCGGCAAAATGTCACGGGCCCCCAGCCCGAAGGGCCCCTAGACAAGTGGCAATCGATTATTTTAACAATAATCGCTTGACGTTTTTTTTTATTGGATTGACATAGTGGAACGAAAACGAATTTGCCACAGGCCTCGAACGGTATAGTTACGCCACTGTACTCGTTGTCAGTGTGCTTAGCCAACTGATCAAAAAGGAGAGTTTTGCTAACGTAACCCAGCCGGACCATCGAGAGACTGGTAGTAAGGCTTCATTGACCATTGTCATAAGTCAAGCTAACACTATCCCAATCAAACTTGGAGGCAAGTAATGATCGAGAATCGAACTCACGACCTCCAAATCACGCTCGATACCGCTGGACTACGGTTGCGTTAGACAATATCGTTATAATAACATCCCTGAGGATATTACATACATCTTTATGTTATATAATATTATAGTTTACATAATGTTTAAGTATTGTTAGGTATTATAATGTTGATAGGTCCCTTGGGGTGATACGCAAAATACTACAAGATGACGTCAGCAACTCTGTTGTGTCAATGTATGCCCCTTACGCGAAAGGACTCTCTCAATAAGTTTAAAATAACGATAGATCAAAGTGCGTTCATAGTCTAGTGGGTCTTTCGTTCGCGTTAATTCCAGAATAGTCCATTGGCTAGCTATGTTCTATAGCTTAAAGTCGTATAAAAAATATTTAAATCAATTGGTTGGATGGATGCTAATGATCCAGGTATTCGACAGAAAAAAATCTAAATCTACCTACACTGAATTTTGATTGATGAGCGCGTTGCTTGCGGAAAAAATAACCTTCTGCAACCATTACAATAATGATGTTGGTATGGGAAAACCATTTGTTTGAATACAGAGAATATTTCGATGGTTTACTGCCTCAACCTCGTATCTAAATAAAAATGTCTGCATTTCAGGAGACATTTTTTGTCTCCTGAAATGTAGACATTTTTTAGACAAGTGATTATATTTTTCACAGACAAGTGATTATATTTTTTTTCCTACAAATTGTACAAAACTAGATATGAGGTTATTTGATAAGTAAATTGTTACCTATCAAATAACCTCAACCTCAAGTTTTGTACAATTACTGAGAAAAAAAAAATAGTTTTTTTGTCCAATGAAATGTAGCCATTTTTAAGATACGAGGTTGAGGCAGTAAGGCATCGTTTTAGCAGACATAGTAAAAACCTTTTAAAACAGTCAAAGAATACATGACATATTCATTAATATTAAAGCGACAGTACCAAACATACACACGTTGATTTTTTTTTAATGAGGCAAAAGAGCAAAAGATCACTTGATGAAAAAAAACTACTGTAGTTCATGATCACTCCCAACACCAGAAGGGTCACAGGTGCAGTGTTAGCCTTGTATGAGGAAATACGTTTTCTTCTAAAGGGTAGAAAGCCTGCGAGAAGAAAACTAATTTTCTATAAAAACGACTTACAATTTTACACAATATTTGGATAGGCTGCGACAACTTTCGGCCCGAAAAGGGTTTCAGTGGGATATTATATTCGAGCAGGCTTACTAATCAAAAGATACACACACAAATGAAGCAATATTTGCACAAGTCTAGAATTGCAATGTTTATGTACTTGTCAAATAATTGTGGTGCGCGGGCGCACCGCTCTATCTAAAGCCCACGGCGATGCGACACAAATAGTACACACAAATAGTAGTGAAATTCTGCGGTATTTACAAAAAAAGAATTCATGCAACTATCAAAACACTGTTTTTAATTTCCGAAGCATATATAGAGTTAATTCGTAACGCAACGCAACGTGACATACGCGTAAACTCACTTCTAAATTTATAATAAATTAAAGGACTTCAAGAGCGTGAAACGTCATGCTAATGACATTGAAATCTGTCAATTCCTTATGTCATTTAGAATTGCGTCTACGCGTATCGTCACGGTGCGTTACGGTGTGAATTGTACCTTCTTGGTAAAACAACGCAAGATTGTAAAACTATAATGCACGTGTGAATTCAAAACAAATGCATATTTTCCATTGTTCATAATCGGTGTCATGATTATGCCAGTGCTTGCGCTAGTACTCGTGCGAGTGGCTACCGCGCCAGTGATCACGCCAGTTCTCGCGCCAGTAGTAACAGCGACACAGGAAGCTTGTGCAATTTGTCACGATACGAATATTCTTCTAATACTTTATATTGTTTTTATTTTACTAAGGTTTGAAATTTTGTTTAGGATTAATTATATTTTCACCTGTGGTTTTGTGTACGTGGAAAGAAATTGAGTATGATATGAATAAACACATCCGTTAAGTAGTTTCAGTAAAATTGACGGAGAAACATCCGAATAACTTTTACAACAAAACCAAAAAAAATTTTGTGATTTGTAAATTCTGTTATAACACAATAACGTCGCATAACGTTACTACAAAATATTTTCAGTCTTAACTATGTGTTATCAGAAAGTTTTATTGATAGGTTTGTTTCTTACTTTATATAAAGCCATAGAGACAAAAGGTATGCATGTGTTTGCCACTAAACTCCTCCCAAACGACTGAACCGATTTTGATGAAATTTTTTGTATGTAATGTACCTCAAGAAGGTTTAGATTTACAAATAATCAAGGCGGGACAACGTCTATTGGGTCCACTAGTAATTTTATATTCAGTTACAGGTATGTCAAAAAATCTACTAAACTCTACCGATTGGAATAACTACACCTAACGAATGACTTAGTACAGACAATAAGCCATTTTGATTGGCTAATGCTGACAGCTTAAGTATGCTTTTGACTTTACGCGATGGATATTAAATAAATAAATATCACACACGCTAAGCTGACTGATCTAATTAATCGATTAGCATCAGTCATATCAGCTACACAGTAGAACAACTACAACCGAATCCGTCCTAAAATCCCGCGAGGAGAGACATACTAGCGTTATACCTTGTAAAAACATCGAAACAACTGTATAAGATCATGTACTATGTTAATTATTACTTTTTTACATTTAGAAAAAAATGGTTATCCTTTGATGGAATTGCTTATGTACCATACATAAAAAATTCAACTTTGTCAAAGTAACTTCGGATTCTGATAAAATGTGTCCAAATCCTACAAGTAATAATTCAGTTTCACATACGTTACTGTGAGAGTGAGTAGCTCAACTCAGTACTCGAGAAAATCGCAATGGTCTACTGTATGATGTTTATACTGTAGTCGGTATGATCTTATATTTTTTTATGATCTCAATCTTGATCATCGTTATTGAACACACATAAGGTGTGCGGCCTGTTTATTCATAATCATCCAAGGTCTCCTTTGTTGTATGATGATATAAATATTAATATTATATTAATAATATTTAGACACGCATTGTTGTATGAAACCTAGATTTCGAGACGATTTGTGTTTTGTTATTTTTATCAAAACGTGCACAAATGAGTTTTAAAAATTATTAGAAATCCCTGTGGTTGAAATTCTGCCATAAATATTTAGAATACTGAGTTTTAGTGAAGGGCTATAAAAAACTATAATCTATTCTCAATTTAATCACAGACTTAAATTTGGCATAAAGTTCTCGTTACCACTGCCATTAAATCTATAAAAAAAAAACATAGACGTCAACCATAAACAATAGAATATTTCGTGTATGATTGTCGTGTCATCTCGAAATATTGTAGTAAGCGTGTTGTAGTGAAGTGTGTTTTTTTATTTATTTAAAATATGTAAGATAAAAGCACATTTTAAAATAATATTGGTATTCCACGCTCCTCCTCCATATCAACTATAACTGGGAGAAATTTCATGCTTTTACATC
>JAOTAV010094284.1:0-10923 GCA_026546445.1 Cyclargus thomasi | reverse complement strand
AAAATTGATTTCCCGCCTTTACTTGACACTGGCCATGGTTGTAGCCAAGCGCCATATAAATAAAAATAAAAATAAAAGAAGTAGAAGAAGAAAAAATAAAATTGTTGATTTGTAAGACTTTGTAGAGAAATTATATCGTTTTCTATAAATCATAATTAATAATTATTTGATTTACCATTTTCTAAACAGTGAATAAAGTGTATTTTCGTTTGGTCTGGGCTATGGATATTTAAGATTTCCCATGTTGTGAGATAATGGTAAAAGTTTTAAGCAATGGCGTCTGAACAGCCGGATTTGCTGTTTTTCGACACATTTTCTCACGATACTAGCGAGGTAAGCCTGTGGCTACGGTATATCAAAATAAAAACATGAGCTTATGATTTTGTAACTACTCAACGTAAATTGATATAAAAATCCACCAAAAAGCTAAAAATTGACCCTATATAGCTGTGTTAAGGTAAGCTAGCTGCTGCATACAATACAAGTCCCCATCTGGTGTTAGGCATCACATAGTCTTCAACTTCAAAACCTTTACCTATTTGGCAATTTAATAAAAAAAGAGCTCTCAATCTCAGTTCATGTTATGGCCCTGAGGTGGTAATTGAAATTTTTGCCTGCTTTACGGGACTTATTTTAATAAATAAATTCTGGCTCACACACACTCTTTTATTCCTAGTGTGCTATCACACTATATATATGTGTGTGTGTTGTAGTCTATGATTTTTAGTAAAATTAAGCTGAAAACAAACTTTTGGACACATCTTGCAGTTGCGGTTTGCAGCCACAAGTTATGGGTGACTAGATAAAAATTAAACAATGAAATGTGCAAACTGTAAGACATAATGTCACGGATGAGTCTTTGGGTTGAATTTGAGTGACGGACATCTGAAACAAATCTGGCATGCTGGATGTTTTTGTCTGTGAATATCTTAGTGTTTGACTGCGGATTTATAAAAAACAATACTTTGTCCTATTTAATCTCAGTAAGAATAACACTGTAGTTGTTACAAAAACTTATATTGAAATACTTTTTTATAGGTTGTTAGTACCAACTAGAAATGAACTATCAATGAACAAAATCTTTTTCTCTGCTACTATCGTAGGATGGCATATATAAATTTTTTTAATTTGGAAGGTTTTTTCTATGTTCACCTTATTTGAGCCTGACTATAATAAATCCTACGGAAGTCGTGGGTTTTTGTAGTTATTACAGTATCTTTTGTCTTCTCCCAGTTTTCTTCCTGTGCAAAAATGTAATAAATTAAGAATATTTGTTGTGAACAAATTAACTTCACTTTATTATTATTTAAGATAACTTATTTATAATATGCTTAACTTGCAAATTAACTTACTAAAAATAATGTTTCAGGAATTGAATTTAGATTTGGTTCAGTTTCCCAAGTCTGTGTTTGTGCGGGAGATACGGATCATACCACTCGGTGCTCGGGTGGAGGGAGATTTTCCTGGTGGAGTGCGACTGGGTGCCACTAACCCTACTAAGTTCCATATCGATTTCTTTGTAAATGATCTCAGTAAGCCCGGAGCTTCAACATTTGAGGCCCTGGGCAGCTTAGAGTACTGTCAGAATGGACAGATACACATGGAATGTAGTAATGACGCAGAACAGCCAAGGATTCCCACTGATGGACTTGTTTTGAGAGGTACCCGCTTGTATAACATTAAAAATTAATTTGATTTATGCAAGTTTCATATTATATACTGATATTAGACAATTTACAGTTAAAAGTTCTATCAAGCTAAGATGGAGAATAGGATTACATTAAATGAAAAAATTCTCAAATCATCTTCTTGAAACTTATGTTATTTTAATTATTATTATTTATAAAAAAACTCATGGACTTAACTATGAATATATAACATTTTCAGGTTTCTATACAACAATAACTTTAGCAGTATATGGCACTCTAACACAAGTGGTGCCAGATACACCGGCGATCGTTAATCAGCCTCCGCCGATCCAGAGACCGGTGTCCAGGGAGGCCAGTTCCTTGCCGGCCAACGTTCCCCAAACAACCGAGTGGAACCAGGAGTCCTCGAACCCCATCCCCGCCCTGCCCTACACCGCCAACGTCGCCACGAGCAATCCAGACGCCTACGGACCAAACCAGTACCCAGAAAATTACGACAGTCAAGTGTACAGAAACGAGTACTACCCTAACGAAGCTCCCAAGGATCCTCGAACGTATCATCACGTCGAGGATGGCGAGTGGGACAAGGACAGGCAAGACATTCCATGCGAAAGGGACGCGGATAGATTACGGCACAGCCCCAGATCCCTGGAGTTAGAGAGGGACAGGGAGAGGCGGGAGGGCAGAAGTCGCCGGCGCTCGCTTGACAGGGGGCGGAGTCGCGAGACGTCCCGGCACAGGGACCGCAGCCGTGACCTGGACAGGCTGGACCGCCTGCGATCTCGGTCGCGCAGTCGGGACCGCGACTACGTGGTCAAGGGCGAGTACCGGCCCCTCAGCCGCTCGCGGTCCCGCAGCATCGACCGCGACCGCGACTGGGACCGCGGCTCCTACAAGAAGGACGACTACCGCCGCCACCGCGACTCCTCCTACGAGCGCTCCCGCGGCGACTCATACGAGCCCCGCTCGCCCTACGACAAGCGAGCACCGTCTTACGAGCGCAAGATCGGCTACGACAAGCGATCACCGTACGACACGAGAAGCTCGTCCTTCGAGCGCCGCGCGCCGTCGCCCTACGACAGGAAGCGACACTCGCCGTACCGCGTGCGAGGATCCAGTTACGGCAGCCGGTCGCCCAGTCGAGATGATCCGAGGAAGCGGCCCCGGACCCCGCCCGGGGAGGGCCGGCGGCCCCTGACACCCCGCGACCCCGACACCGCGAGTCCCATTAACTCCGTTCGTTTGGAGGAGCCGCCCGAGTACGACAGAAACAGCAAGCTCGTCCCGCGCAACGACTACTACCATCCCAACTACAGGCACAAGAGCTCCATCAGGAGCCCCTCGCAGGAGGTGGACACGGCGTTCGTCGAGCAGCCACACACCAGCCTGGTCACTGTGCCCATCGTCGACACCACGAAGTCGGTCGAAACACCAATCGGGAATCCCGAGGACGAATCCATGGACGCGGAGCCGTTTGAACCAATATTGTCCGACGAGGACATCTGCGACGATCTCGACGATCGTTCGTACATGGACGTCGACTACGACGTAAAGGAATACTGCGGCGTCGACGACATCATAAAGTACTACAACCCTTTCAAGGACGAGTGGAAGAAGTATAGCTATGTGAACATACCTTACCTCCTGTCGTGCGACAAAAACGTTAAAGACGTAACGGGCGCCGGCTTCGATGTGCTGTGCGGCGCGAACGCCGATCTGTCTAAAATACACGACATCACCCGAGCGGCCAAGAAGCGGGAGCAGAAATTTTTCTGTAACACGTTCCTAGACATCGACAACTCGTCGCGGGAGGACTGGGTGCACCAGTGCGAGCTGCTCTACGTCCCGCTAACGAACCTGTGCAAGAACACCGACATCGTCCTGAGAATATTTCACTCCGACGAGAAGGAGGACGCCTGCGATGAATTTGTCGACATCTACAACCTCCTGGTGACGTTCTGCCGAATAGGCTTGAACTACGAATTTGCCCTGGCTCAGCAGCAGCCGACGTACAAGATACGGCATATGAAGTGCGGCATTCGCCTGGTCGAGGCTCTGATGGCTCAGCGGCACAGCGGCCAGGTCACCAAGCGCCTGCTGGACAACGGTATCGATATACCAATGCGACTGCTGGAGATGTACTCCAAAGAGTACATGGCTCTGAGTCTCCGACTCATGATCTTGAAGTCGCTGAACGCCTGCCTGTCTTCCAAAGTGGCGATCGACTGTTTCATGCGAGACTCCATGTTCCCGAAGTTCGATAAGAACGACAATTCCAGACGACCGATGAACGGCTACCAGGCTCTGATCGCTATGATGCAGTGCAACCCCTTGGGGAGAATCAAGTTCTCCCTGAGCGCCCTCATAAAGAAACTGAACATCTACGAGGCCCTCGCAAAGCTACACGCGCTTGTCATCAACTTGAACAAAACCACATCGGAGAGCAACGAATCTGAAGAACCCGAGCTACCCGAGAGTGACGTCAACTTCATAGTCGACTCGATGGAGGAGATCCTCTACACGTATCGCTCCCAGTGCTTCCATCTCTCGCAACCTAAGCGTTTTCTGCCGGCGTCGGCTCAGTTCGAAATAAGCAAGGAGTGCTCCAATGAAATACTTCTTGAGTTCTTCGACATCCACAACACACTGGAAAGTTTTATATACCTCCTGAGCTGCCCGTCTACCTGCAACAACCTGGTGGTCACCAGCCCAATACATGACCTAATCTTCGAGCTGGTCAACACGCCTGATGGCCTCGAGTTCCTGTACGACAAGATGGTGGCTAGCGAGATCCTGTTCAAAATCTTGATCCACCCAGACGGACAGCAGAACCTCGAAGAGACCGCCTACCCGCACGATAGCAACCTCAGCAGCTACAACGACCTGCAAATTCTCGGCCTCGAGCTCGCGTACCGGCTCAAGGCTATGTACTACCTGCGATCTATCAGCGACGTCCAGGCAGGCAAACCGGACGACAACGAACTGATCGACCGCCTCCAGGCGCTCTACTGCCTCAGCTTCGGCTGCGTCGGCCGGACCGCCGTCCCCGCCGTCGTCGTTATGCGTGACAACGCCGAGTGCCTCATGGCGGTCTTCGAGACCGACCCTAGGGCAAGGAACGGGCCAGAGTCACCCTCCAAGCAGAGATCGCCCGCGAAAGGCTACGCCATCGAACTGATCGTCTCAGCGGTGCGATTCGCCGCTGACGTCCCGTTCCTGAAGAAGTACGGACGGAGGCTGATCGAAGTGTCCGGGCGGCATGACAGGTTCGAGCCGAGCGTGTCCAGCGTACTGCAGGAGGTGATACCGTACCTGAAGCCGGTCGAGAGGAGCGACGTGCTGGCCGGGGAGGACCTGGCCGAGTGCGTAGAAATACTCAAGGCCGGCCTCGAGCACGCGGCAGACCTGCCCGGCGAGCTAACCACGTGCCTGCGCATTCTCCACCACTACTGCGTCTTCGACCACGACGGAAATTCGCCCATAGTCTGTGAGTCCCCGACCGAGGAGTACGTCGAGCTCAAGTACAAGTACAACGTCTTGCAGCTGTTCTCGCTGGACGGCGTCGCGCACATATCCGGCATCCTGGACCGTCTAGCGACGCGCTTCGACCAACCGAGCGTGCATGCATCGTCGTTCGCGTCGGTGCGGGGACTGCAGCTGGCGCAGCTGCTGGTGCCGGGACTGCGGCTGCTAGACGAAATGCTCGTGCGGGTGGTGCGGTGCCGCGGGCCCCGTTTCCGGGACCTCACCGCCGCACCGATCTTGCTCAGGACGTACGGCATCGCCAAGTCCTTTCCGCCGGGCTGTATCGGGTACCGCACGGCGGAACGAGCAGCGGCGGCGGCGGTGCGTGCGTTGTTGGCATACGCGCAGCCCGTGGCCGACGACGCGAAGGGCGGGGAGTCGATCCGCCGGGGACTTTGGACGTCGCTGTGCTCGGAGGTGATCCAGTACACGATGTCGGCGCCGTGCACCTTCGCGACGGGCCTGCTGGTGTTCTCGGAGCTGCTGCCGCTGCCGCTGCCACTGCAGACGCGACTGGAGCCGACGCCGCGTGAGCTGGCTGACGCCGCCAACGAGCGTCGCCTCTGGTCCGCCCACCTGCACGCGCTCGCCAACGACCTCATCGATATGATACAGGTACGTTTAGTTTATGTTAGGGAAATATAATTCGTTCTACTCTTTTTAAATGTAATTTATTTCTCATATATTAAAAAAATGTATCTAATTTTTACTCGACTGCGCCAGGAGGATTCTGTCTTTCGAGAGTGTGTATGTATCTATGTATAATTATTTGGCACGCTCTGCAGCCTAAACGGCTTGATGGATTTTGGTTTGAGACGTGTCGTTAGATGTCAAGTTCAGTAAATAGGAATTATTGTGAGAGTGACATTAGATATATCAAAATATTTAAAAAAAACAAACAAAATTTTTAACGGTTCCTGCAGTCGGTTTTTTTTTTGTTTTTGGACACTTGGCCTGTTATCTAAATATTTAAGCCGTAATAAAAAAACATTTTTCCATTTCAAAATTTTAACATTTAACAAATATTTATTTTAATCTATTTGTCTGTTGCCCACGCTACTTCAGGTAATCTGCATGTCGACGTATCGTCCCGTGGCTCACATGTTGCGGCGCGTGTGCGTACAAGTTGCGGACCTCGCTCCTAACACAGCATCTGTCGTCGCACGAGCGGCCGTCGGCGCCGTCGTGAGAGAACTCGGCGGCGACCGAAAGCCCGTAGAGACCGTAGACCGGAAGACCGGCGAGACTGGAGCGAGCAAAGAGGCGGAGGTTTTAGGGGTGGGGGCGAGTGCGGGACTAGCGCGCGCGCTCGGACTTCTCGCGTGTCTGCTGTCGCACGCGCCCGTCAAGTGTGCCGTGTTACACGCCATGGCCAGCGGCGGACCCAAGGCCAATGACCTCCAGGTATTACAGGAATTTTTTCATCTTTTTAACACATTTTATGTATTCTATAGTAAAATGTTTAGTTCTTATCTAACATAACCAAAAAGTCATTGTATAGTTAGCGTTGTTCTATGACAATAAACAATGTGTATTGTTTACTTTATAATTAGAAATACAAAAATTTTTATTATAAAGGGGTAAACTTTTGGGAATATTCACTGAAAATTAATGTGGTTGCAACTGTCAACGCGCCAGACCCTTTTTTGTCAAACTGCTTAATTGTCTTCATAAACAGTTAATATACTGTTAAAACTATTGAACTTCACAACTTGCCATATGTACACAGATGGCGCTGTGCTCGGTGCTGAGTAAATCTTACAGCTCGGCCGAACACGCAGCCGCTCAGGAGTGCGCCGCGCACGCACTGGCGGCGCTCTGCGACGGCGAGGTAACGCTGACGCCGCACACGGAGCCGGAAGCCGTCATCGGCAACTCGCTGCCGAGCCGCGAGGCCCTGGCGACGTTACTGGACGCCACGGCCGACTGCCTTTCCGGCGAGAAGACCGCCGCTGTAGCGTCGTCCGTACTCCGCGCGTACTTCGTCTTGACAGAACACGAGTACGGTTTCACGCAGTTCAAGAAGTTTGTGACGCGTAAACGGCTGGCCCTAGGCAAATTCTTCAGGTAGAATAAAGTGCTATATTTTTCGAAAATTAATACTTTTGTGATTGACATAATGGTCCTCTGTTAGCTTAAGTGCCATCTGTCGCAAGAATTTCCTTTTTATTGCCTAATCAAGGCGCTAAATGACATAGAAGACAGGATGACACGAGTGGAAGTGGACATGCGATGCGCGCGATCCCATTTAAAAATAAAATTGTAAGATTTTTATCCTTGTGGGGTTATCTTTTTTTGCTTCATCATAATAGGGTAGATGATTAAGTCAAAATTTGAAAATTTTATTTCATTAGAAAAGAAATATAATAGTAAAAATAAAGTATTTCCAAAATTTTAGCTTCATAACTTCTATAATTTTTTTGTAATGGCCCTCCAAAGTTTTAGTTGTAAATTTTTTAAAATATTTATATAGCATTCGATAAGATAGGCAATTTACAACTTTTGTTATACAACCACTTTCATAAACGCAATATTTAATATAGCTATCAAACAAAAACAAAGTTTTTCCGCGATGCGTACAAACCTACCGGTAATGACGTCATATTGGAATACCGTTTTGTATGGACCGTTTTGGGAAGGTCTATTTTATGTGATTTTCGAATTGCCATGTCTTTGAGATAATTTAAGCTATCATAGTAATTTTTTCACCGATATTTCTATTTTTAGGGCGTCGAACCTTTAATTACCAATAAGAAAATAAAGTTGTCATCTTGCCAATTAAAGGTCTATTTATGTAATTCTTTTTTCTATTGTTTTTGGGTAGGAAACGTAACCTTATGTATTCCTTTTTATGAGCCTATGCCTCTCATATTTCTAGGTGGGCGCTCGAAGCAGGCGAGGAGCGCGCGGAGTGTCTCGCGCTGTACCTGGACCTGATCCGGATATTACGGACGGAGGAGGGGGAGGTGGGCCCAGGGGGGAGGCGGGGCGTCCTCCCCCCGAGTGGGGTGGCCGACATGGTCGGGTACGCGGCTGAGGAGGACCATCCGGCTATGAGCCTGGAGAAAACTTTGAAGGTTGGTGATGGTTTTAGTTTATTTACAACTGTTGTTAGAAAAATAAAATTATACCATTGCGCTTCTGGTAACACGTCCGTCGGCCCCGCTAGTTATATAAAATAAGTAATACTTAGGGATCTATCAGACAGAGAGCGGTCAATAGTTCAAACCGTCAGTCATCTAACACTGGCGATGTTCTGGCCGCGTCAGAAATCCTTCAGTCTGACCGCTCGCACGCAGAACACTTGTACTCGTGACTGTCTGTTGAGGTTCCTTAGATTAATAATTGTTATATATATATTGAAATTTCAAAATATATATATATATTTACTATGTATAAACCCATAAATTATTGCATTGCATATTCCAGGAGCGCAACTCGGACGAGGAGGTGGTATCGAATGCAACGTACGTCGTTACTCAACTCCAGAAGCTACCGGAGTGCGATGAGGGTGCGGGGGGAGTTGCGGAGGTAGCCCCGCCCCCACCGCAGCCGCTGGCGGCGCAGTGGGCGGGGCGCACGCTGCGGTGCGGGCACGCGCCGCACGAACGTCTCACCGCCGGGTACTGGCTGACCGTCCCACCGCCGCCCGCTGATGATGAGGTGGCTCTTGACTTGGTGGGTTAAGTGCTTGTACTTATTTAAATTAAATAATGCAAACCTTTATTTATGCAAAATAGCATCAAATTAATAATTTATCTAAAGATATAGTGCCAAAAGGCTATAAAATGTATTAAAAGATCTAAATTGGTCCACTCGTTTGGAAAGACTTCAGTGACAAACACACGCGTACAAGAATTAAATTTATTGAGATTTCAAAGCTTACAACTTAAAAAAAGGTATGTTTTGTGTCGCTATCAAAATCTCTTCATTCGTTCAAATATAGCCTTATTAATTATTAGCGCGGCTTCGGTCGCTTGAAATTCGAAAATCGCGTAATAGTATAAATAAAAATCTCTCCATAAGTTCAAAAAATAAATTTATTATCTATTCCGCCAGGTGACGTGCGATATCTTGGAGTTGGCACAGTCGCTGCTGGGGGGCGGTGCGGGTAGCGGTGGTGGTGCTGGAGGCGGGGCGGAACTGGCGGCGGGGTTGCGGCGCCTGGCGGGCGTGCCCGACGCGCGGCAGGATACCGTCGCCGACGACAAGCGGCCGGCGGTGGCGCTAGCGCGCGCCCGCGACGACGCCTTCCGCTCTCGCCCGCCCAACACCTCCCGCCCGCCCAGCCTCCACGTCGACGACTTCACCGCCCTGCAGCACGCCCCCCGCGCCAGACATTACACGCCGCAGCACCAGGCGCAGCATCAGCTCGCCAGGTATACATCTCACACTTTTATTAGATCAATAAACCAAATTAAAGTGGTACTGTGTTGTTATTTCTAAAACACATTTTGCCTTTTCACATGTGCCGTGCTCATATAAATGCGTTTTTTCGGTTCTTTCTACACGTTACTAAAAACGAAAGCGTTTATGGTTTAATAAGCACGGGCGAGACACGATCACACCATGATCACTGCGTCATGTGAAAACTCTCATGTTGCTCATACATTACTACTTCAGTGGCACGGCTACCGTGTCGTGACCGTGTAGATATGAAAAGGGACTAATTGTTGCATGTTGAACACTGATTTTACTTGAGATTTTTGTTGTGTTGTAAACCTCATCAAGTGTTACATTATTTTTAAGATTATTAAAAAATATATCCACAGAGTATGATTTCTAGAAATAGCAGTGAGTTTTTTTTTCTAATATTTCTAGTTACCATTACTTTCATCAACTCCCATTACTATAAGTACAATGTTGCCGGTTGTGTACGTCCGTACGTCCACTTCATTATATTAATAAAGTTGAATAAGTGCATGAAGGTTTTATTACTGCAAAACATGAATTTACATCAAGTGGTTACAGCACAGTCAATGTGATACATTCCAGGGGGTCCCGGCGGTTCGGCAACGCGACGCCTGCGCCCGGACATTACAGACATCTGTGAGTAAATGTTGGGACAGTATTATTTCGTCTGCTTTAGTCGAAACGTCATTATAGACGGACACACATAGTTTGTCAAGGAATAACCTTTACTAACGTCATACAAATTATGAATTGTTTCTAGAAACTCAACATAATTTTCAACACTTTTGAGAATAGCTTTTTTATAATTTTTCTTTTCTATCGTAAAGTAGATATGAAATATAATATATGTATATTTAGAAGTTGCATGTTGCCCTGTGTATCATTAAAGGAATTGATTCATAGCCAGCTAACGGATCTACGTCATTTGGTCGGATGATTCCAACTGAACATAAGACTGTTAACCCGGCGTAATATTAATGTTTGGGTGTACAAAAATCTACAAAATTACGAAGATCTGCTGTCTGCAAATGAGTGAACTTCTCTAATTGTACAATCGGAGAAGTTGAAACAGATACAGATCGTAGATCTAAGTAATTTGGCCGAGTTATGGCAAACCCAGCCGACAACATAGAATTGACATATTCCTACCAAATGACGTAGGTCCGTCAAGTGGCTCTCTTTCAATTTCCCCCATTATACAATAAGTAATGTTGTTGCAGTCGCGGTCGCGGCGCGTGGGAGATGGGCGGCGGCGGCGGCGGGGGTGGGGGAGGGGGGCAGCACTTCGCCGGCCACTTCCCCCCCTCACAGCAGTACGCCATGGGTACGTCTCCGA
>JAOTAV010094283.1:0-10925 GCA_026546445.1 Cyclargus thomasi | reverse complement strand
AAAAAAATAAAAAAAAAAAAAAAAATATCCACAGCCGAACATATTAACCTCCTCGTTTTTGGAAGTCGGTTAAAAATAGTTATTTGCAATATCTTTTGCTATCTCTAACCACAAGCCGGGGAACGCAAAAGAAAAAAACCGGTAATCAAAGATTCGTTGTCTCCTAATTCCTTCTCTAAAACTTTACCATTTTTTGTTTTTTTTTTCATAAAAATTTAAAGAATGGCTTGAGTTGTGTCCCTATGTTTACCTTATATATAATCAAGCCTAATTTGATTTATCAATTTTTGAACGCTATGAAGAATCTGGCCAGTTATTAAGGTTTTTGAAAATTCATATTATCTGTTTTAATAATTAAATTATAAGAAAAAGAAAACAAAGGGACATGCTAATAGTGGCCATTAATATTTATTAAAAAATATAATTCTACCGGCATTATCCAGGGAGGAAACCGGAGACAACCTTTGAGGCTATTGATATAGATAAGGTGGAATGTTTTTAATACCATTTAATTTTTATCATTATAAAACTTGCAATACGAGTACATACAATTAAAAATTCTATGAAAATCATTAAACAAAAATATGAAGTTCAATTTTCAAATATTTTATAGAGAAGCAGAGCTTTTTATCTTTTATTTCGACACAAACTATAACCCAACAAACTTCTAGAAAACATGCAATTCATTTCGCAAACTAAGATAATGAATGTATGGTTTGACAGAGTAGTTTAGGTTTAAGGTTAGTAGGTTAGGTTTTAGTACAATTTATGTCTTAGCTGGTGCGTATATCCGACGATTTTGGTAAATATCGATACGATCACGATTCCTGGAGTCAAATGTCATACGAGCTGTGTGGCAGGGGTTCTCAAGCTTTCAAACTGACATAAAATATACTTTACATTTTGCAGATTAAAGTGACAGGTGCAAAAGATAAACTTTGTGTCTCGCAGATTATTTTTTTTACTAGCTTTTAATTTTAGCTAATAAGCTTCGTCTCCATCACAATGAAATTTACTTATTATACGGATACTGTACTTTTTTGGCAAAAAATTATCCTATGTCATTCTAAAAGAATAACGGCTACAGGGATTATAGGGACTCGAAGAATCTTAACCAAAATCAGTTCAGCGTTTTGAGTGTGAAGACGCAACAGACAGATACGCACACTTTCGAATTTTTATTATAATAATATAGGTAATCCAATTCATAGTAACTTTTGCAAAATTTTCATGAAGTATTACAATATTTTCTGGAAACATGTAAAAGTATTAAAATGTGCAGACGAAGATTTGGAATCAAATGCACTTGGCTGATTACTTTCAAGAGACTTCCATCTTTACCATCAAGTGGATGAAATTTTTATTACCCAACTTTGTCATGTTTATTCACTTCCTGAAGGAACCATATTGCCCATTATTCAGTCTGGAGACGGCGTCCGTATAATTTTAATACATTTCATGTCTCGATTACACATTATACATTTGTTATTAACAGAGTAGGTTTTTAGGAATGGTATCAAGTTAGAAAACAATAAATCGAAGGGTAAGTAAAACAGCATTATGTTCATATTTTTGGTATTTTAATTTCAATTTATATATTTCATATATACCTTCTTTGACGAAAGGATTTAAAGCATTAAAATAAAAAAAAATGCTTCAATCGATTTTGGTAGTGGCATAAAAAGTTTAGCACCACTGCCAAGCCATTTGGTGTACTCACGCGAGCCGTACGCTATAAGCGACTTTTCAGTTAAAACTACCGCGGCCCGCGTCTCGCATGCTATATTTCTAATGAAAATAAACAGTAGTTTATTCGTTAGAAATATATTTTATATAAAATATATTAAAATCCCGGTGAAAGTGCAGTGCAGTGTTTGAGGATTTTCATAAAAACGATGGTTTGTAATTCTTTATTTGCGTAGTTTTATTTTACGTTTACTGATATATTTTTTATGGATATATTTTATTAAATGTTACATTTATTTTGTTGGTAAGCTGTTGCTCGTGATTTTGTATGGACATTGATGATTTTTTGCCATTTATTATTTTAAAAGTCGGGTTCAAAAGTAACCTAAGTTACTCCTCATTACATCCAGCAGTTACCTGCCAAAAAAGTCCCATCAAAATTGGTACTGCTATTTCAGAAATTACGTTCAAAACAAAAGACAGACAGGAATTGTAAAAAATGATATTTTGTTGTGTATGTAAATTATATTACAATGTATACACTGTTACATGTAATAAAAGTAAGTGATATAACTTTAGGGTGTGTATAACTAACTCTAAAACTCTTTTGGCAGTTATACACAGTACACACCCTAAATTATTATGATTTATTGTTGTTATACCCTGTACAGACGATTAAATATTATGAGTCTATAAAGTGCTGAAGTAAAGAAAGTCTAAAAAAGCCGTTATTTATTGATAAAATTCGAACCAGCGCATTTTCACTTACTAAGCCACAAACTTAGTTCCAAAAAACATCCTTTTGCTTTCGCCCGCGGTATTTATAAAGTTTATGTTTACTATGTTAGAGTCCATTGTTTTAACTAAGTATATGCCAAAAATCAAAACGATTATTTCGTTAGGTCGGGAAAGAGAGACAAACAAACACACATTCCGACTGATACTAATGGTATGGATGCAAATATAAGTAGGTGAACGGGGTATTCCTTATTTTAAAAATAACTGACATAAAAAATAAAACCGTGAAAATACAACAGAGTTAATTTTAAATTTAGCGCTCGTTAGAAGTTAGAACCAAAAGATTCTTTGACAAAAAATATTTCACGCACCTAAACAGACTTACCAACGTTTGTTTTTATAAGCTTCTTTTTAATTAATTTAAAGTCAGAGTATCTTTTTCAACTTACGTAGGTAATTAAAAAAGTTATAATTGAATTGTAAATTCTTTAACTAAGTCTAAATGTTCCCGCTGTTTCGTTGCTCTACGTTTATCACGAGCGATTTTTAGTTCGCATTTATGCTGAAAACAAACTATCGGACGCGACTGACAACCCTTACAGATACGTCCGCGACTTACGTCTCCGGTCAGTCGCGTCCGATCAGTTAAAAAGAAGCGGACGGAAAATTAAAAAAATGTTGATTTTCCGTCCGCTCTCACACTTATCCGATCTCGGCTACAGGCGGTTGCGATACACAATAACTTAACTAAATCTCTTTTATGATACAAGCTATTGGTTTATTTGCTTTGCGACACTACGGTGGTAGGCGCCGTAGTCTCGACGTTCAGAAAGTGTACTTAAAGTACTTATTTTGAATAAAAAGATTTTGATTTGATTTGATTTTGATTTGATACAAAGCGGCGGCGTCATGGGCAGCTACACCGATGCCATTACAAAAGGAAACCTATTGCTTGTGTCACAAAGTATCATTTTATTTCTATGTGTCGCGGCCAGTCAGACCAGGAATATTATCTTTATATTACAAATACCATACGAATGAAACGGGTAACATTGTAAACTTCCAATGAATTACGCCATAATGGCCTTTAAATACCAAGTGATCGTTTTAATAGAAAAAAGTACGGTTCCTAGCGATAACGTCAAACGTAGTAGATAACAATGTAATACATAAACACAGTAATGGCCGAAGTAGCGTTCGTTGTGGTTGGTCTAATTAATAAATAGGGTAATCGCTCGCTTCTGTTTACACGCGACTCTGTGTGGACCTCGAACTGTGTAACAGAAGTGAATGAGTGTTCCTTGTATAGAGTTTACTGTAAAAGTAGCGGCACTGAAGGCACAATCGTTTTAGCGGCATTGGTTTGCCCAAACAACCACCAAAAATGAGCGCATTCAGCACTGCTTAGAGTTTTTTTTAATGATGTTTAGGTGGCAAGCGAGTAGACGAGTTAGCTGAGGGAAAGCAACTGCCGTCGCTCATAGACAAGGGAAGTTGGGCTACCGGTAAACTCACTGAACGATGTTTCGCGCCAGTTTTCTGTGAGGCTCTGGTATCACTCCGGTCAAGCCGGCCCAAACTGAATTCTGCTGTGTCAACAAAAATGATGTGTCCCTGTATGTGTTTGTCTGTGTCATTGTAGCATCTGTACAGATATACCCTTTAACATTAATTTCATCGAAAAAGTTTGTTTCTGAAATTAAATAGTGCTTGTACTGTGTTAAATAGTGGAGTGGAGCATCAATGTATGGAGAGAAGAAATCGAATCGTTTTTGAATACTTACAGAAAGAAAGTTGCATTTGGCTGAAGTATTTGTAATTAAAATATAAATAATTTTATTTTTTTCTCTACCTAAGCTTAAAGTTACAAAAACAATCAAATAAGGTATATTTTTCAACATATAGTTATTGGTAAAAAATCAAATTTTCCGTATATTTTAACATTCAGATTATAAAAACAAACCAATTTTATATAAACATCTTTATTAAGAAAAATCAAATAAAATTATGAAATTGAAATTCAAAAAATGATAAAATCGAGAAAAAAAACAAAAATTATTTTTTTTTGATACCAAAAATTTCTTTTCGTCTCAAAATATGGCATTTTTGACCGTGATTTTCTTTGAGAACGAATAAACCCATCCCTGGCTTTTTCCGCAGACACTGTAGTTGACGCTTCAGTAATCATTTTTACACATCGCTTTACCGGGTTTGTGTGACAAGGATAATCGGGAAATTCCACCATAACTGGCAAGTTAGATGCGAATAGACTTATTCTATGTCCATGATATCCCTTAATATAGCAGGAGACGTTATTTGTGATTCACTCTATACAATCATATCAGTATAGTCTTTTGCGTCGTAGCCTGATTTCGAAAATTTAAATATTCTTATTGTTAATTTTTTCTGGCTACGAATTTTCGTCTTATTGCTAATTTTTTTATATGTGGCCGATATTATCGCTAATAAAAGATTTTCAGGATGTGAAAAACTAATTTCTTTATATTACAGGATCAATAATCTTCTTAGCGTCAGAGTTGAGGTTTCAAAATTCTATTAATTTATATGCGTGGGTTGAGCCTTATTTAAATGAACTTATTTTCTTATTTCTTCATAGAAAATCAAACGGGAGAATATAAACTTTAAGAATATATTCTGTTAGCTTTATTAACTGTGTTGAAGGATTTAGTGTGGAAATTAAGTATAGTGTCAAGATTCTGTTAGCTGTTGTCAACCATCGCGCATGAGCCATTTTACCTGGAATTTTGTTGCACAAATCTCGGGAACATGATCCGTTGCTTACTGCTTGAAACTTTTTCTATAAATATTTCTGATCTGTGCTGAGACTTTTTTCAGTTGCTTTCTGTATAATGTTTGACGGTATAGTAGAAAACTCGATAACGGGGAGATCACTACAGTACTTTTCCTTATGGCCCAGAAGAAACTGTATTGATATAAACACTAGAAATAGGAGGCTATTTACCATTATTTTTCTCTTTTTTTTCGTTTCTAACAAAAGTAATATGCTTCTACGTATCTGCTACAGTTGGAAGCACAGATTTATTCATCAAACAAAGTGGTCCAAAAACGGAGGAATCTGCTTCGTTTCGCAAAATTCTCTTCGACGTTATAACGTAGGAATTTTATTAATTTTAGACTTATAATTTAAAACGAACTTAATCACACAATAAATAGCACTGGAATAAACTTAACGTGAATGTAGAAATGTAAATAACATCGTCATCAAACTTACGAAAGTACCTACTATCTTTATTTATTTTAATAAATTTGGGAAAATATTATCACGTTTTAGCGACTTATTGAGCGTTTTAAGGATCACTTGTTATGAAATGCATGATAAAGGGGATATTATGATTCACAATAATAATAAAATAATTGTTTATTTCTTTGTATATGAAATTCTTTACTGTGGGTCGATATCAAAATTTTTTATAAACTTCAGGTAGTAGAGCGCTAAAAATTGGTTTCAATTTTTTTTTATTATTTTTCTCGTACAGTTGGTAGTACAATACAATAACTGCTGCTATTCAAATGTGAAAATTAAAAAAAATTGACGCTCCACCCTATTAAATAGTGCTTGTACTGTGCTAAATAGTGCTTCTGTGTTTCGATGAGTGACCTTATCAGAGATCCAACTTCCTAATTTCATTCATCACATCAATTTCACCAATAAATAAAAATCCCATATTTCTATTCCTCCATAAAAGGGCCGGCAAAACACTTAATTCATTTAAAATACCCAAAAGATTAAACTATCGTGTAGCTTAGTCTACTCATTGATATATTTTCATAAATTTTGTATTATTATATTTTTCCTTTGATTATTTTAGTACGAGTTTATTAACCCATAAACCCACAAAAGTTCGTAAAGTAAAACCACAGGGAGTTAAGTGCGTGTTTATTGTTGTATTTAATAACATAATTAACAGTTTACTTTCGTTATTTCATTCTGATTAAAAGAATTGGACATTTTAGACTCCGAGCCCTATAAGGCTTTTGAATCCAAAATTTCTACAGAGGATATAATAGTTCTTTAGATCTTATGACGGCTAGTGGCTATATAGTACATACTTAGATCGTTTGACGGTGGACAAACGACCTAATCTCGTTGTCGGTTGACGGTGGCGAGATTACTTCGATCCGATAAAATGCAACTTTATGATCTAGGCTATAGATTTCATTTTCTGACGACATTGTCTTTGTCATCTATCGCCTATGTCTTCACCGTCGTTACTGGCGTAGAGGAAAATAGAACTTTTCACCTATGTCATACAGTCGAATTTTAGTTTGTCGAAACAATCTTGACACACAGAAAACGGGCGAGAAACGGCGTGTTCGTTCAGTGACTGAGTTTACCGGTGGCCCAATTTCCCTAACCCCCTATCCCTATTCCCTCGTAAAGGACGGCAACGCACTCGCAACTCAATGATACGAGTGAAAATGGGCGATGGCAGTTGCTTTTCATCAGGTAACCCGTCTGCTCGCTTTCCCCTTAAATATCATTAAAAAAAACAGGACGAACCTATTGGGTTTGCGTTTTTGTTTTAGGCTCCGGAACCCTTAAAAATAAATAAATAAGTGCACAAAGTGCATTGCAACTTTAAGTACACCTCTTCACACGCAGGAAGATACACTCGCATGCAAGAATATGAAGAATTTAATTAAGACGTTAATAGGAAAATGTGGGAAACCACTTAACCACTTCACCGCGATCACACTTCCTGCTACTGACAGCGATCTACTTGTCGTCTACCTGTAGCTTTATCATGAGTTTGAAGTAAGAGTATTTATCGAAACTCGATGCTGACTACGTAGATCTTTAGTATGGCAAAAATTTATAGCGCCTCTAGTGGTCACTTGTGGAACTAAAACTGACATATTTTCTCCAAACCCATGGCACAGCTACTGTAGGTTGTGACGGTACCCACAATTAGCTTAACAATCCTGCATCGCGCTATCGAGGTTCCGGTGAACGGTGAACATATATAGAACGACTGAAATGATGTCAACGGGGCCTCGGGCCTAGCCGAGCATGGTGTTTCGCTCGGTCGGAAGATCTCCCTTTGAGGTGCCTACCCATCGCAACAAGGTCTACCATGAGTTTGAAGCAATAGTTTTCGATCTGGAAAGAAGATTCAGGTTTGAGCTTTAGCATAGTAATAATGGGTTAACTCTAAATTTGTTTATTAATAAAAATTAGTTTGACCAGACTAGTGATTGTTTTAATGTAATTGATGACGTATAACTATAACATATGAACATCGATACTCGATAGCGACTACGTAAATGTTTAGTATGGCAATATTAGTTCCGCAAGTGACCGTAAGAGGCGCTGTAAAATTTTGCCATACTAAAAATTTTGGTAGTCGCTATCGAGTCTCGATAAAAACTATTGCCTCAAACTCATGGTAAAGCCACTGTTGGCTTAGCCATCATAGAAATACGATGGATAAGATAAACCTTTCCTTAAATGTCATTGTCAATCTATGTTGTCTATCCTGCTGTAGAAAGAATTCTCGGTGCCATGCTAAGCCTACCGTTTGTACTAATAGGATTAGCTGGTTGAAAGAATCTTACATAAACGACTAACTAATTCAGTTCGTTTATTAGTATTTATATGTGTTTTTATATAAAATTAAGGTGCAAGCGAGTAAACGGATCAACTGATGGAAAGCAATTGCCGCAGCCTATAGACACTTAGTATATCGGAAGAGTTACAGGTACGTTGCTTTTTTTGAAGGATTTTTTTTATTTTGCTGCTTAGGTGTAAAACTAATGATATAAAATAATTAGTCTTAATTTATCACATATTATAAGTCTCAAAATTATAAATACTTCTTAAATAAAATTTTATTAAGCCCCTTTTCAGACTTTCTTTAGCCTCATCAAGTAATCAAGACTTCTTACACAGTTTAACTCAGGTCGAGTGACGCATCAACTTGATGTGTTTAGAGAAATCTTATCTTAATATAAATAATTATTGTATGCGTGTGTTATTATAATAACTCCAACACCGGTTTCAGTGACAGTGGCCACCGATTTCATAGAAACCAGACTCTTTAATCAGGAGTAATTTTAAAGGTGTGTACACAGTACACAAGAGCACTCGCACTTCCTTTACTCCCATAGCCCAGTGGGGCAGATGACCGACCCGACTGACGAGAGATCAGGCGCAGGACCGACTTTAACATGCCCTTTGCCCATCTGACTCACGTCTGTTATAGAAATCGTACTAAGAGGTTGGACAAATTTAATTAAACTTTTTGGTGATTTAGCGGATTTAAGAATGGCTTAAAAGTCAAAAAACAAAACTGGCAGGACAATGTCTATCGGGTCCGCTAGTATAATATAAAATTCGCGTGTCACAATATTGTTTACCTTTTAAAGCCAATATTTTCGACCCATATTTCAACCCCTTAGGGGTCGAATTTCTAAAATTCCTTCCCTAGTTAGCAAGACAACCTAACTCACCAAATTCCGTGGCTGTCGCCGTAACAGTTAATCCGTTAGGCCATAGGAAAGTGGTGGCGGCTCCTCCGACAAGGGTCCTGCCCTTTGATTCTTGTAATTTTTAGTACCAGTGACTTTACGGACACTTACTTGAATGTTTTAGTTCACTCGTAAGTGCTTCATTAGTGAGTAATTGGCAAAACGTTGAAGTGAAATTGGGCAAATGCCAATAACTGTTGTTCTTGTTGGCAGTGACATTTCAACTTTTTGAAGGTGAAAAGGCACGAAAAGGCTTTGGCTTGGACGGCAATCAAAAGTATCTAACGTCATGCAGATTTCGGCCTGGCCGCACATTGTTAGAAATTGCGATCAAAAAAGTTTCGACACCCTTCTGATTTATGATGCACGACGGAATTTCAGAATTTTCTGATTGTATGCGGGATCGACGACGAATCACACGAAAAAAATTACAAACAGTAATTTTTCTGATCAGAAATTTATATTATTACGTGATTCAAAAATAATCGTAACAGAGTTTACAAATATTAGCAGCAACGAGAAGTGATAGAACTTTTCGACCCATACATACAGTACACGGTGTGAATTTCACAGCGAACTTCATTCCAGCATGTAGTGTATTTTCGAGTTCGAGGGCAAAAGTATATCTAATCGACTGTAAAAAGGAAAAGTTAGTTTACATAGAAAATGTTTTAAAAGTTGCTAGTCCGATTGAAATCATATTTTCCGCACATACTGAGTGCCGAGTACAAGTATTTTTTTCCCATTCGATTTATATATGATTTGTTGATATGTGACCGTGAGCATCGCCAGGTGGCGCTGTACAAATCCTATATAAAATCTTAGTAAACGCGAAACGCGTTGACGGTTGAATATAAAACAACTCGCACTTGGTACTCAGATCGCGATACTGGACAAAATGTACGGTTCACGCGTTACTTTATGCGTAAAAAGCCGCAAAGAACAAGGAATGTTTTCATTTGTATATGTACGAGCCGTACACAGAATTTAATATTGCGTTATCTCAGCCAGATACAAAAATTTATATTCTTGCTTGTTTTTCTCCTATCGTAATATCGTCGTATCCTACGAATAAGGCGTCTGGTCGTTGTGGTTTTTTATTTATATTACAAATTTGGAATCGACAGCTCGTTATATAATCTTCAGTGAAAAATAAAATAATAAAAAAGTAAGCTTTGATAACCCGCTAATACATTTTTAAAAACGCCACATTTGCTCTTGAATTTCTCGGCAAAAAAAAAGAAGAATAAAACTACAGTAACCTTTTTTTTAGTGTTTGAAAGCACGCGCAGACCAGAAGCAAAGCGCTCGCTAGCAAAGCAAAACCCGACGTTTTCCGCGAAAAAAAAAACCTGGAAAAATACATTTTCGCGAAGTTCCTTCTCCTGAAAGAAAGAAAACCTCCTGTAAAGTTCGCTTATTACAACACCTACCAGGCCAGTAGTCACTAGGCAAGAAACGCTCTATTTTTACCCGACTGCACCACAAGGAGGGTTATGTTTTTCGAGAGCATGTATGTATGTATAATGGTTTGGCATGCTCTGCAGTCTAAGCGGCTTGATGGATTGTGGCTTTAGAGGTATCGTTAGATTCGTATTGACTGTGAGAGTGACACTAGATATGGACAAAATATAAAAAAAAAAAACAAAATAACGTATTTTTGGCGCTAAATTCTAATATTGGATTATTTTAATTGCAACGGTCCCTGCAATGTTTTTTTTTTTGTTTTTAAGCTAAGCATCGCCACGAAACTGTCTAAACATAATTTATAAAAGTACGTGCTCTATCAACGCAGCTGTATTCCCAGTCCCGTGTGTGGCCTGTGCTTGAGCTAAGGGGACTCATGGTCACCAAAGAGATCGCGCCTGCTATGGGACAAAGCGGGTGAGCGCCGAGGGATGTCACGGAAGGCACGTAGCAGATTCTCGCGGCTCCCTCCAGCGTAGAAGCTGGAACACGGACGGGTTTTAGTGGGTAGAGCTGCGGCCACT
>JAOTAV010094282.1:0-10927 GCA_026546445.1 Cyclargus thomasi | reverse complement strand
GTCTGGTACCTGTAACACAAGTCCCTCGGGTACTTAGCACGGGGCCAGACTGACGTGGTGTGAAGCGTCCATAGAAAAAAAAAATAAGGTAGTTGAGGGGTGTTAAAAATACGCCAAAGAACACTTCCATATAAAGCACTGATGATTTAAATGTAAGATAAGCCTGTAATAACATAAAACAACAAAGCCTCTTTCCAGATATTTAATGTCACATTCAACTAAATGCTTTAGGTCTAGCTATCCAAAATCGTCAATTAAATGTTAAATGTAAACAATTTTTTAAAAGAAATTTCTTTTTTATAACCTCAAAATAGCTGTAGCGTCTTATCCCACCATTAAAATAAAAAAGCTGCTATTATATTTTTCAACGTTTTACCTAATCTACAAAACATACTAGAGTTAGACGATAGTTAAGTAGAGACGATGCTCGAGTTACCACAAAAAAAGCACTCTCACCTCCCCGGCTATTTATTCATATATTATATTTGAAACAGGCCCTTAGAGTTTCATATTTTACTAAATTGTACTTGAAAGGCGCGAAGCGGCGCGGTGTGAAAAAATATTTTTTAGTACTGGTATAAAGAAGATAATTTGGATTCCGAAATAACTTTACAAGTTACAACGAAATAATGCCAACTTTCGGCAGGGCAAATTTTCGGCAGTTTATCAGTTAACCTTTTATTGTTTATTTCGTTTTGCTGTCTCCTCAAAAGTACAGTTAAATTATTATTAATAGCATCAAGCCGACAATTCGCAATTTAGTAGGAGTACTTATTACTGTGGTACAATTTGCCGCAAAGCTGGCAACACCGTGGTAATTCAGATGATTGTGCCATATCCTTTGCGGGTTGAACTAGTAATTTAGTATCATTACCGGAGACTCACTGAGCTTCAGCTCGCCATGCGATTTAAATGATGGTAATTTTTGCCATTGTGCGCTTTAATAACTTATAATCGCGTCTTCTAAATAATAGGTGACTATTCGACTGATAAAACACGTCCAGCTCTTTACAATGTAATAAAAACTGACTCAGATGCGACAGAAGTCGCATAGAATAGAAACGAAATAATTTTGATTATTTACATTTTACGTACTTAGGAGAGGAAATTCGTCTTAAAGTAATGAGGTATCCATTTGCGAGTAGCCGAAGGAAAAGTTTTTGTTCAGCAGCTACAGTCAAAAGTCTCAGTCAAATCCCTCAAGCCGACTAAAAATGTTTCCTTCTGATAACAAAGTTACACATATTATGTCACACCTCGAAAGAACGATACTAATAATGGACATTATTAAAACAAAATTGAAAGAATAAGCAGAAAGTTCTTACAAAATATACAACAATAACAAGTTAAAGAAACAAAATCTTTGCCTCTACCCAGGATGTCCCAGGGTTGAAGTTCAAATAAATTTCAAACCGCCTCAAAATTGTACTCTAAGTCGATATACCTGAAGACCCAGAAGTACACAGCAGCCTTTTGCTCGGTGTCGGCACTCGGTACTCCCTGAGGATCACACTTTTGTCACACAATATCTCTCCTCCTGAGTCCTATTACACCATAATTCATATAGGCATACTCGAATGCCGCCCATTCGTCTTGCATATGAGTAGCATTTAAAAGTGCATTTGCCGGCGCTTAAGCCACGGAGGCCAATAGTAGTCGCTCATTAAAAATACGTGTACATTTGAAACATCCCAGAGTGCTTAGTGTAATGGGCGCCTTGCCGTAATTGCGCTCCACCGAGGGTTGTCAGATGTCCGGTATAATGTACCGGAATATTACGTCCCACGTCCCAAACTTGAAAACCTGCCTACCAATTTTGGGAGCCGGCGAGGCGAGCGTCCAGCGGAAGCTACTGCCATCTCTCGCCCTGACTTCCTGCATGTTTGCAAATTGCCCCAGACTCGGTAAATTCCTATCTGGCAGCCCTATCCAGTGAGAGCCCTAGAGGCGCGACGAGTTATGATCCGAATGGCCCTTGAACCTCAGTTAGTTAATCCAGACGCAAGCTAATACTTTTCAATTTATACTCGTAAGTTGGCTTTGGCAGTGTTCCTTGAAGCAAAAGATTTTTTAATATCTATACATATAATAAAACAGTAAAATTGGAATGTCTGTACAATTAATATTTTTACAAAATAATGTGGGGGTGCAAAAAAACAGTAATAGAACATATATCGCCAAAAAAAAGTTGTATGTTTGTCTGTTTGTCTGTTTGTACGCGCTAATCTCAGGAACTACTAGACGGATTTGAATAAATCTTTTTTTGTTTAAAAGCTATTAAGTCTGGGCAACATAAAGGATAATTTTTAACCCGGAAAATGTACGGTTCCCGCGTGACATGCAAATTTTAGCGCAACGAAGTTGCGGGCACCAACTAGTCACAAACAATTTTGTATTAATTGCCTATACTGCCCGCTGCTTTACCCGCGTGGAAATGATTTTTGCCACTGGAGGATTTAATCGGAATAAAAATTTTATTTTATTTAATATCAGCTTATACCCGATCTCAACTTGATAGATACCAATTCGCGGAACCCAAATCAAAGACCTTTCTACTCCAGATGCGAGCTGCTTGAAGAAGTTACTGCATTTCATCACATTATCCATCTTAAAATGGTGGCAAAACGAAAGTGGTATAAACAGAACGTTCAGATTACAAGATCATAAGACATAATCAGGGAATGTCAGACGTAGGTATTACCACATAACCGCTAATCCGCTAAACATGTTAAACGACAAGGCGCGAGGCCATACCGCTTCGGTGCGTTGCGACGTCGAAACGACGCACTTACGCTGCGGTAACGCAGGTCAACGCAGACCTTGATTTATAAATAGCCGTTGTAGGCAATAGCCTACATACACCCTAGCTTCCTAAGAAGGAAGCGAAAGCAAAACAGCGCATCCGACAACACACTTATCGATGTGGCGTCAGGCGTGTCCGGTGTCTTCAAATATTCATTACAGGCACTGTGCGGTTTATACGGGCCAGGTGCCAACATTGCGTTACGCCGTAGCGGCGTTACACCGCAACGCTACCAAGCAATATGGCCTGGCTCTAAATCAGGCCTTCGATTACACGACTTGTAATTGCAATTTGCATCTGATAGACAGGCTTGTTAAATGGCCGATTTCGGCTTTGAATTCAAACCTTCTTGCTGACTCAATAATTGTGCAATGCCAGGTAGGGCCTGCGTTAGCTGTAGGGCTAACGCAGGCCCTGCCTGGCGTTGGTAACAGCGCCCTAGGCGAGATTACTTCGACGCCCCCTACCTCAAATTAAAAAAATTGGCCAGGCGCCGCTTTTTAAGGCTATCGGAGCCTTTTTTAGCCTTGGGTGGTCGCCCGGCGCCGCCCTCCACCTACACTGATGCCAGGTATGTACTTGTATTCAGTGTAAATTGTTACATAGTCACCATACACATTTAATTATTATGTTCATTCACCTGTACCTATTAGGGAATGGACTTGTATGGTGTACGTTTACCCTAAGAAAGTAAGGAAAATAACTTACCCCGACAGTCAGCGAAGGGGAAACTTTGATCTGCAATACAAAACATTAAGTTAATTAAACTACATTATAGATATTGCCCTTAATTACATAAATGTCAAATTCCAAATAAATATAATTTAATTAAAATATATATCATAATAAAAACTGTTATAATATTATCGTATCCTTTTCTGAGGTCCAGAATCCAGTCCAGAAACAATATCAATCCTTTTTATAAAAGAGCTATCACTTTGGGCTATAGACAGGAAAAGTGATAGATATACGTAAACGTATAGTCACATTAAAGTATAAGATAACAAAACATTTTAACGGTTGCAAAAAATGTATAAACGGTCGGGTGAGTCTGCATGTAATATTTTGTTACAAAGCCATTTCAAAAAGTTGTATATAAAACAAAATAGAAGCGGTAAACAAAACGCTGACCTATTTTCATTCTGCGCGAGTCACGCAGACGTTCGCGGAAATTGCTTAGTGGACTGACTGACACCGCAAGTATGTTCCTTTATTTATTGCACTAGATGATGCCCGCAATAGGCTAGTTGCCCTTATGAATTAAAAAATACAAAAGTATGTCATTATGATAGTCTGATTAATTAAATTGCTAAATATATTGGTTTTCGTTCATATAATTACAATATCAATTTATAATTTCGATTTCAAAATTGCTCTTTTTTAATCAGTGATCGAAAACGCTGTCCGCCATGATGAGAGTCTGTGACCTCACTAATCGCAAAACAAACAACGACGAAGGTGATGTAAAATGTTCATATTTTTAAATTCTTTATTATAAGTGATAGATTTTTAAAAACTTTTGATGTTAATGAATAAAAGAACAGAAAAAATAAAGTATTTGTTTCCTTTGCGATTAGTGACGTAAAATACATGCCATCATGGCGGACAACGTTTTCGCGGGCATCAAAATTACATAAATCTTAAAATTGTTTATTATTTTGACGAAATAAAATAATCACTGAAAAGTGGCTATGTTAGAAATAAATTGACCTACTTTTGCAAAAAAGTATCAAATACCCTATTCACGTGCCAGAAATTCGCGCGGGTACCGTACATTTTCCGGCATAAAAAGTAATATTCTATATTCTTCGCCGGGACTCAAATACCAAATTTCAGCAAAATCGGTTCACTTTTTTATTGATTAGTATGGAAGTATGTTCAGTGGCTTTTTATCTCTATAGGACCTTTATATTTTTAACTAGCTATACATGCAGCTTTGCAATATGCGAATTGTAAAATTGGGTAAAAATATGAATATTTTGCTAACTTGATGTTCTGCCACACAACCTATGTTACTCTTTCAACTAAGTCTATGCCCAAAATAAGGGAGATTGGATGCTTCGTTAGGACGTGAAGAAGGGTCAACATACAACACACATTTTGATATTTATAATATTAGTAAGAATCCTAGGAATACTAAATGGTGCACTTTTTTCTCAGTGTCTGTATATTGTAGTCATTGTTATAAAGTGTAAAAGGTAATAATGGAGTTGACTTTAAAACTTTAAACACATTTTAAGCAAATTAGCAAGTCATTACTAATTTAAAATAAAATTTTTTTAAAATTTATTTAATTAAAGGCAGATTATATTATGAAAATTATAAATAAAATATATTTTTTGTTGTTTCCAAACCTCCTTTGACTGCTGATTCTGTACAAAATGCTTTAGGTTTTATCTATAAGTAAAATCAAATATGTTTTATGTATTTACTTTGTAAACAAATTATTACAGAAAACTGATGTGAAACGGCATTTTGCTGTGTTTCTTTCAGTAAGTGAAATTACCGGTGGCCTTCTTCTTCCCTAATCCCCTATCTCTATTCCCTCATAAAGGCCCGCAATGCTGCCGACAGTAGTTGCTTTCCATCAGGTAAACCATCAGCTCACTTGCCCTCTAAATATTATTTAAAAAAATGGACTAGACATTTCATAAGCTTGAGGTACCTTGGTATGTAAATAAAATATTTTAAAATTCTACAATTATCCTATAGTCGTTTATTTTTATATTATTTTTATAGGAGTTTATTATTTTAGGAAAATTACCTGACTATTCGATAATTATTTAGCATTTTATAATTTATTGCAACAAAATATATAATAGTATAAATATAGATTAATATTGATCTGGTCCATATCATTGGGTCCTATGTTTAATACAAAATACTAGGTACTGTTCTATAACATTATAATGAAAAGGTTTATTACAATTAGTAAAATACATTGTGAACAATAGATTAGTTTTACTCCTAGATTTTTTTACTTGTAGGGGACTTGAGAGATCTGCTAGGTAAAAGTTATACTATGTTTATCAATGCTGTTTAGTTTGTTGTTTTTGTATGTGGCCAGTTATATTATAAAATCAAATTATCTTTGTTCTTTAGTATCTGGTAATAATAAAATTATTAATATACGTACGGATTTGGAGTGTTAGTATCGAAAACACTCAAAAGCTAATCAGCAATGGTGATAGAAGAGAACAATAAAATTTGGCCGAATTTTTTTGGCTAATTCTGTAAAAAACTTACCTTTACAAGTAACAAACAATTTATGACAATCTGAATGGTATGTTTCTTTCTTTATTAAGCAAATAACGTGAAAATAATAACAAACACAATATCACGAAAATACTGACAAATAGATATTTGACTTGACAAATCGAAGAATTGGAAAATTGACGCAGAAAATTAAATGGCAACACTTTTTTGAAATTTCTTAGATTGTGTAGAAGAGTTAAAAAGAGAACGTAAAAAAGGGAAACATTACGCTAGTGGTTAGTCCTTAACCATTACTAATGACTAAAGAATTCTAATCTAAACTTGATTGGTGATTGAGTTATCGAAATAAAAAAAATATGAAAAGACTCATGCAAGTGCAAGTAAAAAGTAAAACCCGTAGCGTAGTTTTATTTTGGTCAAACTGAAGCTAACAAAAATGAAAATCGCTAATTATATAAGTTTTTTTTTGTTTTGTTTAGTCAAATGTCATAACTTAAAATGTCATATATCAATTGTCATCTGTGAAGTCAACAGTCAGCTGTCAAATTGCTATCAAATGCTACTTGCTAAATACGAATTACGAAAGCAATGATTTTACTTTGTGATTATTTTATTGTAAATGTGAATGTCTTTTATTTAATCTTTTAAATTCAACATTTCAAATATTTATGGAAACAATTGAAAGTATAAATTATAAACAAAAGTGACCACAATTAAAATCCTAAAATGAGTGAACCAGCAAAGCAACTTGAGCGACACTTTGACCCCAGTATATCGAACTCTGTAGTTGGAGGACCCAACGATGCTCTCGGATTCAGAAACGCAATACCATCTTCTTCTACCGCGCTCGTTGGACCTCCAGCGCTGCCTCCACGGCCTGATTTTATGCAGTCGAACTACGGCATGAACAGTGGCTATGGCTTCGGTGGTATGGGGGCCATGGGTGGAAATTATGGGATGGGATATGGGGGCTACAACAGTTACGGAGGTTTTGGCGGTGGGTATGGAATGGGAGGTATGGGTATGAGTCCATATGGAGGGTTTAATAGGTACGGACCAATGTATGGGGATATCGAGAGCAGGTAATTACCACTGTTGATAATATAAGGATAATGCTGTGTTTATTACACATTACTATAAGAAATGGGAAAAATCCAGCACTGACATTTTGTTATGTAAATAAAGTTTTATATCTTAATAAAACTTCTTAAACCTTAATTTCTTTGCAGAGGTGAAAATAAACTAGCAAAAGCATGCAAGCAACAACAGTTTTGTTACCTTAATGTACAATAAAAATTAAACAAAAAAAAAACATTTTATCATACTTATGTTTGAATTATGTCTATTATTTATATTTTACAGAACTCTTTTATTATTGTTACATTCTTTCTTTATATAAATAATGAAAAATAATCTGACATAAATATTTGTAGATTTATTCAAATGGCTGAGGAGAGTTCAAGACCTACATTTGATTCAATTCAAAGTGTAGTGCATGCAGTAGGCAGTGTCGCAATGATGCTCGAGAACACATTCTTTGCTTTGACAAGTTCATTTAGAGCAATACTAGGTAAATGATGTGTTTTTACTATCAACCTTATGAATATGTTTAAATGCGAAACAGCACTTGGGTTACACCTCTCTACTTTTAAACAGCTCAACTTAATTAGATGCTATAAAGATCTCAAATATCTCTATAAATGAATTGTGGTCATCTTGTCTTTCACAATTTATTTTATTAAATTACCATCCTCATAATAATTACCAATAATTATTTTTTACATTCAAACAATTGATTTTCCTTCTAAGATTATTTTGAAGGTATGCTGTATGCGTATGAGTGCATGTGTTATTATTTTTTTTTTTAAACAGGTGTGGCAGAAAATTTTGGAAGACTGAGATCTCTTTTTGCACAATTCTGGTCAACATTTGCTGTTGTCAGAAGCTTAAATTGGATAGTAAGAAAATTACTTGTTCTCCTGGGAATACGGACAGAGAATGAATTTAAGGTAAAAAACTTGACTACAAAAACCCCTTTAACATAATATTATTTATATCTTTTGTTTAAATTTATAAGATTGCATACATTATTTTTTTATAATTCTTCATGTTATAATTCAAGGTTTTTAAACAATGTTGATTTCCAATTATGTTTGATTGATTTGACAGATTAAATAGAGATAATTAAGATAGGTGTGTCCTAATATGTATAATAATATTTTCAGGCTTGGGCTGAGGCTGTTGCGGCAACTCAGAATGGTTCAGCGACACCGGACCAGCGTGCGCGAGGCTCCAGCTGGCCAATTCTCCTCTTCTTTGGTGTTATTGCTGCTGCACCCTACATAGTCCTTAGAATGCTAAACGGTCTCACCTCAAACATACATGAGAGATGTAAGTTTAATTTTTATCTATATTACATATAATAAAACAGTAAAATTGGCGTGTCTGTACAATTAATATTTTCACAAACTTATCAATGTGGTAGGCTTAGGAAGAGTAATAGAACACAAATCGACGAAAAAAGTTGTCTGTTTATCTGTTTGTATGCGCTAATAAAAAAATATTTATTTGTTTTATAGCTATTAGGTCTGGGCAGCTTAGAGGATACTTTTTATCGCCGGAAAATGTACGGTTCCCGCGTGATATACAAATTATGCGCAACGAAGTTGCAGTCACCAACTAGTTCATATTACAAACATACATATAATGTTATAATTAGCCTTCAATCTACCCAAGTTGCTAGCTACACAACTAGTTTGCAATGTAAATTATCTGTAATTAGTTTTGAGTAATGTTATTTGATTGTTTGGTTTGTATTCTTTTTTACATTTGAAATTTTTAAATAACATTGTCAAGTATCACAAAATTTTAAATAGTTATGAAAAGAAGGGAAATGACTATAGGTTTTTTTCTTGTTCCTAATACATAACATATTTATTGCAAAATTTTTAGCAAAACTGAACTCCTTTATGATGCTACCAAAACAAAATCAGTAGTAATAATTTATCTCCCTTATCATGAATATCGGAAGTAGAATAATATGAAAGATAGCACTATCAAAAACTTATTATCGGTCACGGGAGGCCTACCTTCATGATTTCTTTGTGCGTATTCGTTGCGAATATACTTGATTTCTTTGTACAATAATCAAACACGAAGGTTGACCTGGATCTGGGTTATCAATTACATATCATGCTTTGGCATTTCGTCGAGACTAAAATGCGCTGTACACAAATGTTGCTGAGTGCTATAGATATTACCGTGTAAAGATTACCTACACGTCAAGGCCAGTTCACATTGCCACAGTATTTTGCGTCGCGTCGTCAGAACCGGACGCACGTTAACGCACAGAATATTTGTACACTGTAGTTACCGCCGCGGTATGCGGTATCAACTATGCGAGGCCCCAAGCTAAAGAAAGCTCTCCATTTCATTAAAGTAAAAAAGGCTTTCCTACCTTTGGGCCTTAACTTTTTTTATACTGGACGTGGGGCCCCCTATAAAAAGTAAGATACGCTACGCTTTTGCTTTGCCGATTAAGATAAGGGGTTCTTAAAAAATACGCCAAAGAACACTACATATAAAGTACTGATTATTTAAATGTAAAGTAAGCCTGTAATAACATAAAAAAAACAAAGCCACATTTTTTCATAACCAAGCTTCGTACATATTTTATCACATGTCACATTGCATTGTCAAATGCTTTAGGCCTTACTCACTAAAATTGGCCTAAAATGTTTAATGTTAACATTTTTTTTAAAGCAATTTATTTTTGTATCGTCTTATCCCACCGCTAAAATAAAAAATGCCCTTGTTATTTTTTTCCACGCTTTACCTTATTACCAAACGTACTAGGTTTCCACGATGCTCGAGTTACTACAAAAATAGCACTCTCACCTCCTCTTTACTAAACGTTCATAATAAACTGCCCAATGTATATATCATCAAAGTTAAATATGTGTATTATATAATAAAAATCTTAAATATATACATGGTACAAAGTATTAAATATATTTCTGTTGTCCGGTACCCGTATCACAAGTCCCTCGGGTACTTCCCATTGGACCAGACTGACGTAGTGTGAAGCGTCCATAGATATACAGTATTTTTCCTCGTCCTTCCCGCGTGAAAACGATTTTTTCTATGATATTTAGGGGGAAAGCGTGCAGACGGGTTACCTCATACCTGAATGAAAGCAACTGCCGTCACCCATGGACACTCATGACATCCGAAGTGTCGCAAGTGCGTTACCGGCTTTTATTAGGGAATAGGGAATGGGAAAAGGCCCTTATCCCAATAGGGATTTATCTTAGGGGAGCATTTTATCAGGATAAAAAGTATACTGGCATACTATATTTCAAGTCATCTAATATCCTATCAGTAAATAGAACCCTTCGTACATGAGTAAAAAACATACTTGGCCGATTATGTTACAATCTAAAGGTGAAGGAATTTTTGAAATCAGCAGGACTATTATGTAAAAATAGCGATCAACAAACAATCAGCAATAACGATCGCGATGAACTTTAAACTTAATAGGAACTATATTTTCCATACAAATCGCAAGATTCATACGAAAGGGATCATTGCGAGTTGCGACTAGGTTGCTATGGCATTATTTTGTTGTTACGTGATACGAATTAGCGATTTTGGAGCAACAATTGCGTAATTATTGTTATCGCGAGATATAGATATAGAGGTTCAGCAGATCAGTACTTTTGAGTTTGTTCGTAAATACGAATCTTTCCTCTTTATTATTTTTTTTTTGTAATCTTTTATTTGTAAATTATTTTTTAACAAAAAATTTAAACCGACTTCCAAAGGAAAAACCAAAATAGTACAAAACAAACTAAAAAGTATTAAATAAAATTTATTCTTTAATAGTGCCTGTTTCAGAATTCGGTGAGG
>JAOTAV010094281.1:0-35591 GCA_026546445.1 Cyclargus thomasi | reverse complement strand
ACTTTAAAATAATGAAGATTGTGTACGAGATAGGCTGATGCCTCACCGAATTCTGAAACAGGCTCTATTAAAGAATACATTTTATTTATTACTTTTTAGTTTCTTTTGTACTATTTTAGTTTTTTTCATTTGGAAGTCGGTTTTAATTTTTTTCATTTGGAAGTCGGTTTTAATTTTTTAAGATACGAGGTTGAGGCAGTAAGGCATCGATTTAATTTTGTTAAAGAAAATAATAATTCTCATCTTCGTTACCACGCAGACGGAGTCGCGGGCAACAGCTAGTGCTGTATAAATATTTTTATTAGTGAGGGGAAAATGTTAGTACTGTCTAATATATCTCGTAGTTTCTTTGTTAGATTAATTCACGTATTCCTACACCTCTGTCTGCTTCTGACATTTAAAAGTAAATTAGAACGTGGCAATTTTGTTCATTATTTAAAATATTCATAAGACTATGATAAAATCAAACACGTCCTATGCTTCCCTTTTCCGTCTACGGGACGCGGGTAGATATGCTAATAAATACATTTTCCTTGACATAAATATACGTGCATACGTTCTCTTGTTATCTCATAATCTACGTGAGGTGTGTTTTTAATTTTTCTATAATGTAGGGCAGTTTTTAAACTACGAATAAGATGTTGAAGAAATTGCTACGGCCAATCAGGTAACCGACGTATTCTTGTCATAATAGAGCATTCACCCGCAACTTTGTTTGCGTGGGAAGACAATGAGAGTATTTGATGGGAAGAAACTATGTGTGTGTGAAATTATGCTGTCAATATATCCACCATTTGACATCGTGATCCAAGCTGAAAAGCACAATATATACCTGAATTTAAATCTTTCACTCATCAATACGTACTGATACAAAGTCTTTGTCCGTTTGTAGAGCTATTAAAATCGGTCGTCGAACATGGCCGGCAAAGTTAAGCCTGGATTATCCTGCAATGGCCGTTTATCCTACAAAAGTCGTTATAACATCCAGGGCTCACAGTCTGTCACACGTTATTTTGTTCCGTTTCGGCTGACACCAAAACAGTATTCCGAAACCATTTCGAGGCTCAAACAAGAGAATTGGAATTTTGCTAGTCTACGTGAAATGACGTTTTGAGAGTAGGACGGCATCATTCGTTCGAATCCTTGAGAGTATAGGTTCTGTTTCGACTAAAACAGTAGTAGCCATAACAAGTTAAATGTCTAAAAAACGGAAAACCCGACTTTAGGAACCATTGCAATTTAAATATCAAATGTATATTTCTAGAATGACCGTTTAAAGCCCTCCATTTTGATACCCTACTTGACCTAAATGGGCGGAAAAAACATTTTTGGAACCTCACAATTTTGACTACAAAATTCGCCATTTTGATTTTTAAATTTTTTCATGTATCTATTCAATGTCTCTTGCGCTATCAAGCCTTATGCTCTACTCCACGAAAACAAAACACTTCATATAAACCCTACATATATTTTTACCTTTTGAAGTGAAATCTGCTTTTGCGGTGTTGTGCACTTTTAAACGTAAAAAATATTACACCTAGGTCAAGGGATGTGATTGAAAATTTGTAAGGCGGAGGAGAAAAGTGCTGGCACGGGAGAAAAGTGCTGGCGTAAAAGAAACGAGCTGGCGTAGGAAAAAGCGGTGGCATAAGAGAAAAGTGCTGGTGTAAGACCTGGAAATTACATATATCTAAGGCTCCTACACAAAACTGTAATGTAACGTCACATTTTTGATTTGACAACGTGATTGAAATACTGAAAGTATTTCAATTTAATTTTTATGAATAAACATATAAAAGTCGCCGACATTAGTGATACGAATTAACATCGTTGTACACGAGCCCTAATCTACCAGTTCTTCCTCTTTTGTTCCTTTAAGACTAAACGCAAATACCCAATAATTTTGGAAAATCAAATTACAAAGATTTTGTATTCCTATTCCGTGCTTAAAGTAACACTACGGCTTTTATGTCATGGTCAGTTACTAAACGGGCCCATGCGACATTTACGTTCGGATATGCATCGAAATTTGAACTCCTTTATAAAGTTATGAATATACTGATAGTTTCAGGAATTACCTTGTTTTGCCTGCAGGTCATTTGCAAACTTCGGCGGTTCCCTAACTTCTATAGTCTAAACTTTAAGTCAATAATAAACTTTAATTCGTGTTCGGCTGGGGTCCTGAACAGAATAAATACACAAAGGGCAAGCTTGTGTGTGTCTTAACGCTTACTCGTGTTGGCTTGATAAATAAATTTTCATCAGCATGTTCATATTATCGTAGCAAAATAATTTTTACTACCCGACTGCGCCAGATGGAGGGTTATGTCTTTCGAGAGTACGTTGTATAATTGTTTGGCACGCTCTGTAGCCTAAACGGCTTGATGGATTTTCATGTATGACTCATCGTTAGATTCGTCTTGAAAGCGCATGTGTCACTGGGTATATTAAAAAAATCAAAATGGCGGATTTTGATTTTAGGTCGAGTAGGGTATCAAAATGAAGGGCTTTAAATAGTCATTCTAGAAATATACATATCTTGATGATTTAATTGCAATGGTTCCTGAATCCTGTTTTTTTTCTGTTTTTGGACATTTAGCTGTTTTGATGGTAGTCATTCACTTTGTGAAATACGTCGCGGTTCCGGCGAATATGTGACGTTTCAATCACGGTGCTATTGAATGAATATGTGGAGTTTCGCATCATTGCATATGAATTCCAAAATGTGGTATGCGATGCGTTGCAGTTTGCGAGTACAGCCACCGACAATTGTAGGCAACATTTTGTCGGCGGGCTATGTCAACGGCTTCACTAAATTCGTGAAGGAAAAATAAGTCTACAACATGTCGAAGGCTCGACGAGCAGACGGGCTGCCTGATGAAAAGCAACTGGCGTCGCCCATGGACAGTCGCGACATCTGAAGTCGCAAGTGCGTTGCCGGCCTTTACGAGGGAAAAGGGAACGGGATTAGCGAAGTTGGGCCTCCGGTAAACTCACTCACTGAACGAAATACAGCAAAACGCCTATTCACGCCAGTTTTCTGTGAGGCCGTGGTATCACTCCGGTCGAGCCGGCCCATTCCTGCCGAAGCATGGCTCTTCCACAGCAAAATTAAAATCTACTCTTTAGTTATTCTTATTCTGTACCCTGCCCTTGTCCTATATCGAACCCGCGACCCAGTTTCTTAATCCTCCTTTGTCTACATTAAGGTGTTCCACGAATTTGTCAAACTAATTATGATTAACTGCGCGAACAAGTTCACTTAAATGTTTGTTAATGAACAAATAATGGTTGGTCTCATAATAATTTACAAAAAATTGAATGAAGTTGAAGTAGATGTAATTCCTCTATGATTAATTACGATTTTTTAAATTGTTAATGAATGACTTGACGCAAACAAAAACTTGAGAAAAACACCCCAAAGTTCCAATTCGCTTTACAGATTTTTATTTCAAAAACGTGTTTAATTAAAGAACCAGCCAAGCACTAGTAGGACTCGCGCACGAAGGGTTCCTTACCATATTAGAGCAAACATAGGTGAAGATGTGTTTTTTTGCATGAGAGCGAACCTTCATTATTCATTTTGTTTAAATTTTATTACTGATTAATGAAGTATAGTGAATTTTTTTAATTTTGTTTGTCGTTAAAGCGGCAACACTAATAAAAACTGAAAATTTCAGCTCTCTAGCTATTACCGACATCGAATTCATAGTTATAGGGTACCGTTTTTATCCTTCGGGTACGGAACCCTAAAAAATCAATTAAAAATGAAAGTAAATAACAATACATATTTATTATTCACTTTGATCACTTGAATAAAAACACAAATGTAACTGCTTAGAAATTCAAAAAAATAACCTTTGAATTTCTAAGGAGTTGCGCTTTACATTTGGATGAAAATTTTTATACTATGAAAACGGAATTTGAATGTGATTTCAATATGAATAGGCTCTATACAATGGCCGATACAATTGAGAAACAACTGGAGGTTCATCAGGAAGTAATTATGTTCTTTTCACGACGATTTCCTTGTTTCTGTTATATCGTATAGAATCGAACCCACGACCTTCGAGTCAAGAGCAGAGCTCTATACCAATAGACCACGGAGGCGTCACTGGCTCACTCATCACAAAAGCTGAAAGAAACTAAAAAAACTAAAAATAGTTGCTAGGAGTTTTAAAATTTGCATTTTTTTTAAATATTTATTCTCAGAAATACAATTTTGTAATATACAAAAAATTTCGCCAAACTGCACAACATGTAGTTGGCGAGAATTTCGCTGAAACTAATAATCTAAACTTAACTAAGTTCTTAACTAAATAAAAAAATAGTATATTTATTTAGTATTAAAGTTGCGAGGAGAAAATAGGAAGTAGTTGCTCACTAAGACGGCCCTTTATCGGTCGGATCGGCGACTCAAATCGGAAACTGTGGCCTTATCATGAGTTTGAGTAAAAGTATTTGTTGATACTCGATAGCGGCTACGTAAGTTTTTAAGTATGGCAAAATTTTACAGCGTCTCTATTGAAATATATAAAATTGCCATACTAAAAATGTACGTAGTCGCTATTGAGTATCGAGAAATACTATGCTTTAAACTCATGGTAGGGCTACTTGTCTTGTTGCTAGTGTTGGCAAAAAAAAAAACATTAGCATTAATAATAATTACTAAATATCTATTAGCAGTAATTCAATTATTCGTATGATAAAAAAATAAGCACGCTAATATCATCGTGCGCAGCGATTAATAATTTTATAAGACCATAAAAATTTATGTCTGCGCCTAACGGCGCTAACTGCTAATGCGAAATAATTTAATTTGCTGCGAATAAAAATTCAATTTTAACAATAAAGAAAAAAAAATTAGCTTATAGCATAGCAAAAGCACTTAATATGTTATGACATGAAATTAATAGAAATTCGGATCAATTCCCATTACTCAGTATTATACAGTTCTTGCGATTGTGTCACGATTTGCGACTCAAATCGGAGAGCGTAGTCGTATTTTATGATGAATAGGGGGCAAGCGAGCAGACGGGTTACCTGATGGGAAGCAACTGCGTCGCCCATGGTACTCGCGACGTCCAAAGAGTCGCAAGTGCGTTGCCGCCCATTATGAAGGAATAGGGATAAAAGTCAGGGAAGCTGGGCCACCGGTAAACTAACTCACTGAACGAAACACAGCACAACGCCGTTTCACGCCAGTTTTCGGTGAGGGCGTGGTATCACTGCGGTCGAGCCGGCCCGCATGCATGGCTCTCCCGCGGCAATGAGCATCCGTACTATGTACCTACTTGAGATCGGAAAATGTCTCATCGGTTCACGCCTCCACCGGGGTTTGAATCTGCAGCTTCTCGTGTGCGAACCAAAGGTTAGCCATGAGGCTACGAATGCTTTTCTCGCGATTGTGTTGCAAATTGTGAATTACTGAGTCGCGACTCGACCCGGAAAGTGCCGTGTTTTCGATTTGACTACTAGCCTTTTTGATCGATGGTGGTAACTACTATATTACGGCAAAATCGATCTAGAGCCGCCCTAAAAAGGTCACTTTAAATATTGCTAGCCGCAATTAATTTCATAATTTTTATTTTAAATAACTACCAATTTAAAAAAAAAACTGTGATTTAACAATCAAGTTAAATTGATTTTGAAGTAAGAAGTTTATCAAAATAATTCGATTTTTGAACAGAATGTACTAAAACTAATTATTTCAAAGGATTGCTCTTACTTTGCTATATTGCTATTACGACCATTTTAGGTTCCCTGATTTTCTGTTTGACAATCTTGATACGCCTTCCCAGAACCAATCAATTGTACGGTCGTTTTGCATACAACGGTTCTGAACACAATATGATAATATCTTACTAGATACGAATGATGTATACCTGGTCAGACCTGACACCATGGTGCATAAAGTAGAGAATGTGATGTACCATCGATGAAATTGATCGCTAGCCATTTGACGGACCTACGTCTTTGGTCGGAATATGTCGATTTCATAAGCCGTGATGCATCGGCTGAGTTTGACATAATGCAGCGAAATTACTTAGGTCCGCAATCTGGCTATGACACAATTTCCCGCGTAGTACTATACGATAAATTGATGAATAAACTGGCGGAATAAACTATAAAAAATAAATTTAATTTGGTCGCTACATGTCAAACCTAGCTGACCAATCACGGTTAACTTTGAATTGACAAAACCCGCTCAATTAATGAGTTAGGTCCGCCTATGAAAAATCTTCGATGGTACAACTTTTAGGGTGTAATATATATACAAATTGTAAGTAATTTAAAAACTCTTAAAATTAAAAATTTAATTAATTTTTAAATAATAAAATGAACATAATAATAACATAATAAGTACACGTCATTATGTGAAATTAATTAAATATGACATAAGTATAAACGATGTTTTCTGTAAAATATTAATTTAATCGTTTTTTTCAGGTAATACTCTTAAATAATTGGCTGAAAACAACAGTAACAAGGTACAGTATAACTATCATAACTAGCTCACTTTCCTAGTAAGTAGAAAAGAAAGGTAATAGGAGTTTAAAATTTTGTATGCAGCTTCTCTTTAGGAAGTAGGTACTCACTATATAATCGGCGTATACAAACCATGGCTTGAGCACCATTATGTATTGGGATAACTCGCCTCTATTCGCCAATATTCGTCTATATTCATCGACGAGTCAACAAAGGCCGATTATGTGTACGGCTTGCTCGATGATCGTGCCGAACAACGAGTAACGAACATCGTCGATCATGTAGAGCCCTCCAATTTCCTCAGATTCGTATGTTTGCGATAATCTCAGAAAAACGGATTTTGTTTTTGTGAGATGTGTTTAAAGCACAAAGGTTTGGCACAGCTGTAACTAGCTAGTCTATAATACATCCAGGAAATAAATTAGGCGTCTAGATAATTTTCTTTCTGCTGTAAAAGGTGATGCTAATAACAATAAGGTTAGGTTTTTTTTATTATAATTAGGGGGCAGGCGAGCGGCGGGTCACCTGATGTAAAACGATTGCCGTCCATGGCCGTGGGCAGTTGTAGCAGAAAAGGCAGCGAAAAGAGAACGACAAACGATTCAAATGCGTTGTCGATTTTTTAATGAAGGAAAAGACAACGTTAGTGGGGAATGCTAATTTACAAACACATAAATAAAAATCCTTTTTTTTTTATTTCGTTCGCTTATTTCGTCATCACACAACACATACAGAACAGCAGATTATGACAATGTAAAGTTATACACAACACTCATGTACATAGTGTGTGATGTCGAAATTGGCCGAGGCTCAGCTAAACGCTGCAAGCAAGCTACAAGCAAGCTCGCTGCACTGGTATTCTGCGAGGGCCAACGAGTGACTTCACCAAAAAAAAAAACAGTAATTAATAAGACAAAAAAAAAACAAAAAAAAACAACTTATAAGAATGAAAATAAAAAATACAGTATCGAATTGGGTATCAAATCTTATTAAAATTGCGGCCCGTCCCGCTCCCCCTGTCATAACGTGCGCGTTATATAAGGAAACAGCCATCATAATTAATAACAGAGAATACACAGCACATCAATATAAGTGAAAAAGATTAATGAGTTTTGTGTGATAATTACTTAAGGGCTCTCACACAAAACGGCGAATTCGCATCGCATTGCAAATATCTGCGGCAAAACTCATACTAAAAACATTACGATGCAATGCGATGCGAATTCGCAGTTTTGTGCTGGAGGCCTTATGTTGATATGATTAATTTTGTAAATTTTATGATACCTAGGTGTTTGAGTAAAATATTAATGACGTTTTGTGACAAATTTTTCACAGTTTTCGTCTTAGAATTGGATTATAGAAGTTGTTAATGTACTGGGAGATAAAGGTAAGCTGAGTCAGATTGTGGATTTAAGTAAATTGGTCGCGTTATTTCAAACTTAGCCCGAAAGATCACGACTTACACGGAATTGACATATTCCGACCAAAGCAAGCAGATCCATCGACTGGCTTTGTTTCGATTTCCTTTATGGTACGCTTCGTTGCAACACCAAGCACCAGGCATTAAAAAACGCTTCGGGACAGAGTCGAAACTAGAACTTCTATGCTCGATCTAAATGCTCAAAGCATAGGTTTAGGACTTAGGAGAGATTTTGATGTCATGAATGTCTATGGGCGACGGCAGTTGCTTTTCATCAGGTAACCCGTCTGCTCGTTTGCCCTCTAAATGTCATAAAAAAGCTTCTTTAATAAGCCAACTAGGCTCGGCTCATTTAAAAAGCCGTGCTTGAAATACAATATTCTCTAGACACTAGTAAATCTATGGTTTCTTTGTGGTGAAGAAAATAATTAATACGAGATAATAGGGTTTCCTCCTTGCGCTTTGTCTCGGGATTAGGAGCCTTATGTTCACGATAAGTAGATTGAAGTTGTCTTGCAAGGAACGATTGAGCACACAAAAACTTCTAAATATCGGCGTGAAACCCATCAGCTAATGCCGTTTGTCCACCAACACCATCAACCGCCGTACACACCCTTAATGACGGCGACAATGACGTTAGAGCAATGTCGCTAGAAAATGAAACGAAAGCCTAGATTATAAGGTTTAAGATCGTCCGTAGCCTATTGGGCAAGACCTTTTGTTCGCACTCGAGAGGGTGCAGGGTCAACCTCGGTGGATGCGTGTACCAATGAGACATTTTTCGACCTCAAGTACAAAATACGAATACTCATTGCCGTGGGAGAGCCATGCTTCGGCACGAATGGGTCGGCTCGACCGGAATGATACCACGCCCTGACAGAAAACTGGTGTGTTTCGTTTAGTTACTCACTCAGAGCTAGTGGGCGAATGGTTATTTTCCATCAGGTAACCCGTCTGCTCGCTTGCCCTCTAATATAATTAAAAAAAAGTTGCATTTTATCGGGTCGAAATAATATCGTTCTCGGTTGAGGGTGTCGGTGGACAAACGGCGTAAGGCTTAATATCGTTCCTATCAAAAAGAATACGAAAGTGTGTTTATCTGTCACCTCTTCGAGCCCAAACCGCTAAACCGATTTTAAATATTTTAAATTGATTCTTTTGGTACTGACTGGCTAGTGGCATATTATAGACATATTTAAAATTTCTAATCTAAGAGCTGGTATTTTAGGCAAGCTGAAACCTTGTCATATAGGAAACTCTCATATTACACCCTAATACGGCACTGAAGACCTGGCTGATGAGAATCGGGGCTTAACCTATACATTTTACCTACAGTAAAAAAAAATATTCCAAAAATATATATTTGAGGCAATATTAGTTTTTTGTACGTTGTGGGTGAATATTTAAAAAATATAATTTCTTAATAAAAAATTATAAACCGACTTTCCAGGAAAAAAAATAATACAAATAAACTTCTTTAAACTGAAAAGTATGAAATAATAATGCTATTTCTGGACACAACCTTCATAATTTTGAAGTCGGTACCACGTCCATTTGATCATGAGATAATCTGAAATCTGGGACTGGCACCGACTTCAAATTGATTGAGGGGTCTTAAAACCATGAAATTTGTGTGACGTACTTTATGAATGGTCCCAGCTGTACTACTAACTAAACACATGTTTATTTGTCTTCTACAGTTTAAAACAAGATTTTATTTTTTCCTCTAGACTTCGATTGCATAATTAAAAATTTTTTGTTTAACGGTAATTAGCGCATTTTATTGGTTAATTATCTCTCATATTGAGTCGGCCTTGAGCTGTTAATCGGCGTTTTTGTTAATTAACATTATGTATGTCAGTGTCGCAACACCTTGTAAACTTCAAGTGACAGAAATGGTTAATTAGGCTCCTTGCTAGCCTTACCATTTCAACACAGTTTTGTCTTTCTTTGGTACATTCTGCGTAATCGTTTTATTGGGAAGAGGAAGTTGTGTGAATTGCCAAGCTGTGTTTCGTAAAGGAATCCAACGCCACACAACACACCCACAAAAAAACAAAACAAATTGTCAACCTAATTCAAAGAATTCAATTTGTGGGAAATGGCCTTAAATATAAAATGTCTGACATAAATTGTAGTCTTTAATTTTTTAAGGCATGTTCTGTCCTTTATGTTAAATATCAATCTTTAAAATTTTATATACATTTAATTGCATCATGTTTGTCTGTGTTTAGAAAATATTATTATCTTAAAAGTCACTTAAAATATGCCGTAAATCTCTAATAGCCTACATTTGTAAAACATGTATTTGCAAACAAAAGGGTAGTAAGTTGTAATTCTTGGTTTATGACCAACGGAAATCATTTCGTCGCTTGCGTATTGGTTGGCACCGTGCCAAACTGTGCCGGGCGACAAAAAACTTCTTGAATCCACAATCTTTATTCCGTTGCGGCGTTGCTTTACCGTCATCGTCAAATTTCGTATTAAATAAAGATCGTTAGGGTTAACTCATAGAGATATCGCGAAGCATTGCGATGCATTTTTAAATGAGCTAATATTTATCGAATAAGCAGTTAAATACTTAAGTATCATAGTAAAAATTGGTAATGTAAAAATGCATCCCATTGCATCGGTGCGTTCATCATGTTTGGACGGGGACAATTTAAAACTTGGAACCACCCCAATATTTTATGAGATAAACTTTGAAATGTGATGTCACAAAACCACAACCCCTACCCCCTCCACACTCTGGCTAACCCCCTCTTAGGTGTGACGTACTTTATGGATGGTCCCTAAGTACAAATTACATCTCAGATGTGGACAATCAGTCCCACCATCGCAAGAGGCTGTTACGTGCGAAATTTTCGTAACAAATATAACTTTGTAATGTGCGACTACGTATATAGCGGTTGTGTATAAAGTTGCCTTACCTCCCCGATTGTCATAAAGTTCCTTTTAAGACTGTATTTTCTTCCGTCCCGACATAACGCAACGCACTATAGCATCGTGGCCCTACTCGATACACTGTAATGGATTTGACCTTGCAAAACAAATATATTATCGAAACAAATGATGCTGGCCCTTGAATTAATTTTCTATAGGAGGCTGTGACCGAGAAATAACAAGTGGGCTCCGCTGGAAGTTATGTGTTTTGTTTGATAAATATTAGGTTTATTAAAAAAAAAAAGTTTGGACCGAAGTGCCACTTTCTTACTCATTACCGACACTCTTGGGTTTAGTTGAGTACATAAATCGAAATATATAACAAGCAAAGATGGAGAAATAAAACATTATTACTTTTATGAAATATTATAAAGATTCAAATTTGTCCGTCCGTCCGTCTAAATAGTGGCACCGACAAACTCGTGCCTTATAATATTTGACTAACTCATGAAGTTAATCAAATATTATAAAGATTCAAAGTTCCACTATTCCCCTCCTAGTCGCTCCGAGACCGCGATTTTAACTTCTGTACGATTGTGAGCTTTAACTCATAAAGTTAAGTTTTATTTTTCAATACACTTGATTTTGATTTGAGTTGTTTTGTGTGAGATAGTCTTGGTGCCATAATTTTATTCAATTTTAAAGGGATCTGTGCATGTTACGAAAAATCGCTTGTAACTAGAACTTTCTTTTTAATGTAACAGTTACGGCATGAATACAACAGCAGTATCTATTAGAATATAAAAGTTAGGTGTTTTCTGACTTATCTGACTGACTAGCATGATTTATTAAGGAAACCACTGACCTGGTCGGTTGGTCTGGGCTGAAAATTGTCACACAGTGAAATGAAATTCTTTGTAGACTGCATCCTGCATCCGGTAAGAAAATATTTTCATAAATTCCACCCCCAAGCCGGTAACATAGGGGATTAGAGTTGAGTGAAAAATACTTCGAAACGCGAACAAAGCTGCTGGCGAAATCTATAATTTTTTTTAACTTGGCTCAGACAATAAAATATATAACAACGTCATAAACGTCTCAAAACTACTACGAGGATAAAGGAATGTAATAACGACAATACTGTTCTCGGGATATTTCATTTTGTATGTAAAGCGGTCGCACCGCAACGCCGCAAGGCACGGCTATTAGCATGTTAGAAAATATCGCCTGCTAGCCATAAAATGTCATTTACCCGACTACGGTGATGGTAAAAGGGGTGAGTATTTTTGAAAATTACGTATCTACATAATAATATGATAACCGGAAGATAAAGGTTGTAAAAAACTTTTATTATAAAACTTTATGTTGTCTATTGGTCCTTTTTCTTTTTCATTAATTCACTGTAAAAGACACAATGCTAAAAGTGATTTTTTTTGCTTTTTGTATCTGAACAGAACTGAACATTTTTGCTTTTAGCATCTGAAAAGAACAGAAAGGAAAGAGGAAGAAGAAAAGGAATAGGGAGAGGTGAGGAGAGCAGAGCAGAGAAGAGGAGAGGAGAGGAGAGGAAAGCCATGGAGACCCATCATCCAATACCGGCACTCTTTTAGATAACCACACGTTTAATATATCAGTCTGCCTACGCTTAGGAGCCCCAATCAGCGAGTGTGACAGTACATGTGACAAGTACACAAAACATTCTCTGAGATGTCGAAGTAAATTGAAAGCAAATAAGGGTTTGTCTCAGACATACTTATTTAAAGTTTTATCAGAAATGTTCAATGACTGTGGAAATGAAAAACGAAGGTTCAAAGGCGGAGACAATCTCGATTCAACTTTGTTTCAAATGCTTAGAGTTGACAAATAGCACCATATCTTTATTGTCTGAGAAGTTAGGTTGTTTAGGAGTTGTGGTTTCAGCTTCTTGTTGGGCTTAATTAAACAATATAAACAAATAATTTACTCGTAAACAAAATATGTCAGCCTTCGGTCAAATATTATGAAGATTCACAGTTGCTGTCTAGTCGGCAGCGGCAAAATCTTACGGCCCACTTTATTTTGGTTGTCCTTGACATGAAATGACCCATACTTGCTAAAACCTTATTTCTCTTTTACTCCTACGTGGTTTAGAGGTATAAGCATACTTGTTAGTAACGCTTTTTTTTAAATTCGGTGTATGCATTCATGTATAACCTCGGAAATTCACCCGTACCGTAAGCGCTGCATTCTGGGAAGTGCGGTAGGCGTCTGAATTTCGTAGAAAGCATTCTGATTGCGTCATAGAAAGGAGTAAGCACAAATCTGAGCCGAACGCGTCGAACGATTCGAATGAAACGAATTTCTGAATCCTGTATATAAAATCACATAAGATTCGACGCGAGGAACTGGATATTGTGAAAAATGAGCCTATTAACATATACCCTGTGAACGTCGCGTACGTTATTAAAGTGCGATCACCATAAGACAGATTTTTAGAAATCAAACTTTTTTCGCAAAAAATATCTCTATACACTTAATTACAATGCTATGGGATTACACTTGTAACATTAAACGACCACCTTGATTGCAGGTGACCTAAAAGCTGATGCTTTATACAGTCGATTGCATGCCAAACCAATTGTGTTCCCTCAAGACCACAGCGCAACAGAGCGCCAGAATAAACAAATTCAATCACAATGCCTTTGAAGTCCGAACGCTCGATTCTCGTAGCTTCGATCATCACTCCATGTTGTAACAGAATCTTTACTTTTAACGGAACTTGCAAATATTTGAACTCGACTGGATGGTTGCCGTTGCATATTTTTGGACTGGGACGGCAGCATTCGGCAGAGTCAGAAAATTAAAATGTAGCATTTAGGGCGCCAGGACTTGTGCAGGATACAACTCCTGGACCCCTAAATAAAATTAACCGATTGAGAAGGTCCCACATCTGGTGAATATTGTTTTTAGTATTTTCTGAGCGACTATAACTTAGACACCGTCTTACCTGAAAGATCTGTATTGATTAAAAATAATAAACAGAATTCTCACAACGTGAATAAGGCATGAAAAAATTTGATTCCACTTGCGTGAAATCGCGTGGATTACAATCGATACGAAATTCGAGTTTTAAGAATTGCGTCGAGACTTTTGTTAGCTGATACGGATCCTCGTAAACTTTAACAACTACCATAAAGATTGAGCAATTTGAAATAATCTGAAGACGCAAAGCGCGAATGTTTTACAATCTGATCGGGCCATATGGTTTTTATGGAGTTCTAAAGAGCGGTTTGGGATTCATCCATGGTCTATCCATTAAAACCCCGCTAACATTGTGAAATATGCTAATTTGCCGCTGGTCCAATTCGGGTGATTCGTAATATCTACGTGGTCAGTAGATTAGCCTATATAACTGGGACCGTAGTTAACGGGTAGGTTCAACATGTAGACATTCTGAAAACATTGGTTTCAAATTTACTCAGAAATAAATGTTTTTCATTTATTTACGTAAATTATAATTACGTACACTGCGAACCTCCAAAAAAGGAGGGGCCTAAAAAAACTTTATTAGCTTTTTAACCGACTTCCAAAAAAAAGAGGTTGGTCAATTCTCCGGATATATGTTCTTTTTTTTTTTCATCACCACAAAACGTACGATTCCGTCATTTTCACCAGGTGTCATGTGATAACGTCATCGGCGTGTGTTTAATGGTTGTTTTCATTTATCGTCCCAATTCGTAGTCCATTCATGTTTAATGCCCCCCAGATGTACCTAATTGTTGGATCACAGCGACCTCTGTTTGCGAATTATTTCGCACCGCTGGAAGAATCGTGAACGCTCTCGGACATACTCTGTGGACTTGACGTTTTAGTTATCTGTGTAATGCGTTATAACCTGTGCAACTAAACACATGACCTTCTCAAATAATTTTGGAGAGCATCCGTGGGTTTAAACCCGGGTGGAGGCGTGTACCAATGAGACATTTTCCGATCTCAAGTATATAATACGGATGCTTCGGCTTGAATGGGCCAGCTCGAGCGATGCTATGGCCTCACAGAAAACCGGCGCGAAACGGCGTCGTGCTGTGTTTCGTTCAGTGAGTGAGTTTACCGGTGGGCTAACTTCCCTAATCCCCTATCCCTATTCCCATTTCCTCATAAAAAGGCCGGCAGCACACTTGCGACTCTTCGTATGTCGCAACTGTCTATAAATGACGGCAGTTGCTTTCCATCAGGTCACCCGTCTGCTCGTTCGATAGTTAAAAAAATCATTAAAAAAATAATTAAACATCAAAATCGGGCCAGCGGTATGGGCGTGACGAGGTAACAATCAGACAGACACACACACACACTTTTGCATTTATAATATTAGTTTGGTTATTGTGTATTATGGAGCTCTTTAGCGTATGGATCAACAAGTCCGAAAAAAATTAGTGTCATATTAACTGTATTTAGATTCAAAGATCAATCAGGTATAAATTACTAAAACGATTTTGATGAAATTTTGTATAGGAATAATGTATTAGCTGTTGTAGAATGTACTTATTATTCCGGTTAAATTCCTCTTTGGGATTTATTTCAATTCTACGCGAAAAAACAGGCGGTTAAATCTGCTATTAATATTAATAATATAATACCTATGGACGCTTAGCACCACGTCCGTCGGGCCTCGTGATAAGTACCCGTGGGACTTGTGTTACAGGTACCAGATAACGGAAATATATTTAATATTTTTTTTACTATACAGTATACACATATTTAAGATCTTTATGTTATGAAACACACATTTAATACACCCAGGAACATTGAAAAACTTTTGCTCCGCCGGCGGGATTCGAATCCGCTATCCCCGGCTTAAGCTACCAACGCGCTCACCAACCTCAGTGAGGTCGTTATACTATTATACAAAAGAAATAATGCTATTGAACTTTAGGATATCCATCCAATTACTTGTATACTAGTTTTATAGCGCCGTATATTTTTGTTGTTCTACCTAGGCTCTTAATCATTAATCCTCAAATGAAAGATGAGGGACCCGAGCTCCGGGATTCGTTGGGGACTTATATCTCCGTCGATCAGAACTGTAATAAAACATTGAACTAAAAAAGTTTATAGACTACTGGATTTTTCTGGGTCCTACGACTGATCTCTCGCCAGTCGTGTCGGTCATCCGTCTTACTGGGTTATGAGAGTAAAGGAAGAGAGAGAGTGCACATGTGTCAACACACACTTGGGCACTGTAAAATTACTCTTGCGTAACAGGCCTAGTTACTATAAAACCGACCACTGTCACCGAAACCGGTGTGGGAGTTATTATTATTATCTCTATAGAACGACAGTTTGACACGTCTTGCGATAGTTAAAGTATCAAGCCTGACAGGTGTGTAATGTCTGGTTTACACGTATTAAGTAGTTAACTAAATTTTAACCTAAATTTAAGTGACTTTATTTGCTATTTGCTACTAAATTTTGTGTTTACATGCAGTTAATAACCTAAAATTTGGTTAAAATTTAGTTACCTTCTTATCTACTTAATACATGTAAACCAGACATAAATGTTGAGATATTTCAGTTACTTAGAGTCAAGCTAAATGTCTAAAACCAGAAAACCCGACTGCAGGAACCATTGAAATTTAAACATCAAGGCGAAACAGAGATTTTTTGTCAAACTGTATATTATCTTTTAGTGCACTGATAATAGTGAACAAAAAATTAACACGCATATTCCCTATTGCATATCGAAATCAACCCCGGACAGCTTCAACCTGACTCTAAATTTAATACACCCTTATATGCCTAGTACTAGCAAGTATAATGCACCAAAACACGCCTGCATTTCGCGCAGTATATTCGGTTTAAGCCGATTAACGAACTATCAACGTTATGGAGACTACTGCAGAAGTTTCTTGTACATAACAGGATGAATTTCGATTTTGATGCTGGTTGGTAATTTATTACTTTTGTAATTTAAATATCTCTGATATGAATTAGTAATTGATACAATTTAATCGCGATGATTGTAAAATCACATCCTTATAAACTTTTTTTATTTTTGTCGTGACAACGTTCAACGCAAATTTGAAAATCAAATTTGAAACAAACATTACGGTTAAAGACTTTATTTCTCAAAAACAGAATTGCAGTGATTCACTTACTTGAGAATATTAATAACTAGTTATATTAGTATTAAGCATTATTATCCTAGTGCAAGACACAGTTTACAAAAAAAAAATAACTTAACTACATACAGTTTGGTATATAATCTAAATTGACACACGGTTACGCCATATCACAGACGTATCGCGGAATAAAGTTAACTACACTGGATAACTAAATATTTTTGTAAACTTTTTACATTACATTATATTAAAAGAACAAGAACAGAGTTTAAGTTATCTCAATGAGCTTACGTCTCAATTATTTTAATTTTTTTTTTGTTTACAAATGTAGGGTAGCATTTAATTATTGAGTATTGAAAGCATGAATGGGTAGATGAATGGAAATTTGCTAACACGTTGAGCAATTTTATGTTTTCAGATATATCTGTTATTACGCGAGCCATTTGTTAATTCGTTTGTTAATTCCGCCACATTTTTTTGGTCATCGGAATTTAAATTACATTCTTCTAATTATCTAATGATATTTTGATTGTGTTTAGACATAATACAAGTAAAAAATAACAAAAAATTAACATAAAAACTCATGTAACAACCTAACGTCGCGTCGGTCTCCATGAACGCATACGAAATATATCTACCTGATTTTTTTCCTGTGGACACGTATAGCTTGGTCGAGTGCATGGCGCAATCTGGAGAGGGGGAGCCGAAAGGAAAAAGTACGTAGAGTCACAGGCGTGCGGCTCGCGTAATAACAGATATATCTGAAAATAGGTATATATCGCGTGGAGTCGATGTTTGGTGGTTAAGGGTTAACTACACTAAGTACCGGCTAACTAATGTTATTAATCAAAATAGAAATATCAAATAGTTCTTTGCTCGTTAACTTTTTTTTTCAATCTACCCTCGTTATATGAAATTTTACGTTTTGCGTCGCTTCACTTGATTATTTCAAAGATGGATTAATTATATTAGTGTCTATTATATTAGTGCAATTTGTAAAGATTAAATAGCTAAAATCTTACGGTCAAGAACCGAAACGCAACACAACTAAGCCAACAAATAACTAGAAAAATATTTAATCAAGATTTTGGCACAATCTACTTGATTTACCTAAATATATCGGTATAGTGCCAGTGTTAAGTTCATTGCGAAAGTGGCATTGAATTTTTTTTTTAACTTTCGTATTTAGCCAGTTTATGTCGCTAGGGCGCTTACTCAATACTCATGCCAATATATATTTTTTTAAATTATAAAGCTGGTGCTTCTACAATTAACTCAATATACATAAAGTGTTTCCTAGTCGATCATGCAGCATGACATGCATTACGTCCGAGTATATATGGAGAAAATAACCTATTTCCGACCCAATATTCCTTGGTGCCAACAATCTGTATTTTTACCCGACTGCGCCAGGAGGGTTGTGTTTTTCGAGAGTATGTATGTATAATTGTTTGGCACGCTTTGCAGCCTAAACGGATTGATGGTTAACGTATGAGGTATTGTTAGATTAAGGTCGAGTAGGGTATCGAAATGAAGGGCTTTAAATAGCCATTCTAGAGATATACATAACTTGATGTTCAAATTGCAATGGTTTCTGCAGTCGTGTTTCTGTTTTTGGACATTTAGCTCATTGTCAAAAATTTTAATCACCTTACCCTTTTTTGTGGTGGTCTGTGATGATGCTTATGACCAAATAACAGTACAATTCCTTAGAATAGTTCTTATCCAGGTTTCTACGTGATGGAACCCAGCACGTAGCTGCAATGGAAGACAACGGCACTAATTACTGACATTAATTTTAAGCATCCTTCCTTATGAAATCATTTGTTGCTAGCTCTGTCTAATGTTTTCTTAGCACGCACCAAAGCAATTCATTTATACAGCTTGTACTTGTTTAGCTAAGTCATTTCTCGCTTATGGCTTTAGTGGTGAATTTAGCGACATATTTTGCTTTCTTATAACTATTTAAAATATAAGGGCTATTTCTCAACTGAATGATTTTCTGAGAACAAACCCTTACTTTGATATATTTTCTGCTAAGACGTATAATATATAATATCCATGGACGCTTTACACCACGTCAATCTGGCCCTATGCTGAGTACTCGAAGGACTTGTGTTAAAGGTACCAGACAACGGAAATATATTTAATACTTTTATACTATACACATATTTCAGATTTTTATTATATAATACACATCCCCGACCCAGCAACTATGAAAAACTTTTTTGTTCCGTCGGTGGGATTCGAACCCGCGACCCCCGGCGTGAGTTACCCTAGTGCTCAACCACTACGCCACGAGGTGGAAAAAATAAATCATGCCATTTTTACTATATTTCTTTGATTACTGCTCGGCTCCTGTTGCCGGCTGGTCGAAGCGTGAGGTAATATAGCCTTCCTCAATAAATGAACTAACCAACCCAAAAAGAATTAGCGCGTCCAAACAAACAAACTCTTCAGTTTTATATTATTAAGATATCCAGAACCCAGAAACAGGAAAAAAATTTTGTTCCATCGGCGGAATTTCAACCCGCGACAACGCTAGAGCTACCAACGCGCCCACCATCTGGACTATAGATCGTCCTAAACACACCTCTTTCTTCGTCGGATAAATAAGTTAGGGCAAATAAGACCTGAGAAAATTATCTTTCATATCTACCGAGTAGTTGTAGTAAATACCCAATTAGTACTAGATAATTAAGTTGTCAGAAATCAAGGTAAAACTCGCCGAGTTCGCTTAATACTGCAGTGCTGTATCTTACGAAATATTTTCCAGCTAGATGTGACTCGTGGCTGCGTTTCGCTGAAATTAGTTTATTAGGAACATTTTACGGTAAGAAAAATTATCATCATGCTTAGTTAAAAAGAGACTGTACTTAAAATCGCTTAATGCAGGAAATTGAAATCAAAGTTGTCAATCTTTAACATCGAGCATATAACCAATAGAGAAGTAATGTGAGCCATCCGTGTCCGAAACATATCAGTTTTTTACCACTGCGGTTAATTTCTCATTAACCGCCAGCCAACTAACGCTCGCACTAAAACAGTACGCACCAATAAGAGACCTGTATGTACGTACCCCGATACTTCCAACCAATCAGAGCGCAGTGGCTTTGGGCGGATTTTTTTCGAATAAAACTAATAACAATTTCCGCTTTTATGGTTATCTCCTCGATGACTTTTAATGACAATTTCCTGCAAAGGAGAAAGGAGGATTTTGAGTTGGGTCACTTTTTCATCAAGCATGTGCTTTGTCGAACACGCTTTCGCATTTGAAATGCTTTGCTTTTCCTCGTTGTAATTACCGTAAGCCTCTTCACATGTACACGCGGTACGGTAGCCGTGCTGTATTGCACCCGTGTTCATGTGAAAGCGTCTTAGATACTGTATACAAGTCCATTATTAACACGGTCGCCGTGTTCCTACATTACTAATTTACCCGGCACGGAGACCGTGCAGTATTGTATGTGAATAGGCACAAATGTATGATGTAAGTTTTTTTTTATTAAAAATAGGGTCATCTGTAGGCTTTTCGCCCAAATCCTTTGTTTGTGATCTTTATGTTAGGTTTTTTGTACCTAATCCCATCCAAACTTATTATTCAACTTATATAATATAATTGTTAATGTCAGTCCATCACGCTTCGGACTTTTATGTATATAATAATAAAGTATAATATGTGTAAATTTTTATACCAATTACATGAATAATTATGATTATTATTTTTAAATATGTTATTCTCTGTTATTGTATATTTATTGTTTTTTTTTGTTTTTTATTATTATTATTATTTTTTCCTTTTTTGTATTGTCTACCTTTGAAGACTACGAACTCGCTAAGGACATTTTGATAAAACTGGCTACAGCGTCACCATCAGTATCAGTGTAATAGACACAGGTTTTTTGGTATGCTTAGATATGGCTACGACTGCATGAGGCACACTGTCATGGATTGCCAGATTTCGGAAAGAAAAAGAAAAAGGATGTAATTTACCCACCTGTGACTGCTTAAACCGAAGTTGAGGTTGATATCTTCTTCTTAATTTTCTTGGACAGCACACACAAAGGATCCTCAGAAATGCCCTGGAACAAAAATAATGTATTTTTAATTATTTTTTCTGTTTGCCACAAACCTTATGTTATACCCTTGCATGCTTAAAGAAGTAAAAAGTCAGTTTTAAATCTACGAAAATGAAATTATTCCCGGCCTCTATAAGGGGATAAGAAATGGGAATTGGGATAGGGGATAGGGGAAGCTGACGATAGTTTTCTGTGAGGCCGTGGTATCACTCCGGTCGAGCCTACCCATTCGTGCCGAAGCATGGCTCTCCCACGCGAAAAAAATATGCGAATACTTTGTTAAGTTTATCTTTATTATATTTTTCATCATTATCAATTATCTTTTTTTTAAAAACATCTACACGTTAATCAAGCTACTATGCTAAAGCCCAAATCTAAAGCTCTTATAGTTTTACCGTAAATTGTACCAAAAACATGTACTTGGAGTGGGATATAGAGGGTTAAATATATTTAATACTTGTCGCCATAAAACCTCTTACCACATAGTAATGCAGTGCAATTGCCTTAGGGCCTGTTTCACCGCTTACTTTTTAAGTTTCTGTTAGGCTATTTACAAACTTGACAGATTCTCCATACAGCATCTGTCAAATAAAATAGTATTTGACAAATAAATAGACTATCTATCTGTAAACGGTGAAAGAGGCCCTTGGAGAATCAGCGGGAAAAAACTCTCATAAATATATATTAATTAGTTGACCCCGCAGACGTTGTCCTGCCGAGCTATTTTGTGAATCTAAACCATTCTCAGATCCCCTTGAACACACACAAAAAATTTTATAGCAATCGGTCCAGTCGTTTAAGAGAAGTTCAGTGACACACACACTCATAGAAGAATTATATATATAGAGATACGCGAGCGGAATTCTTTGTAACCCGAAAGACGCGTAGATGCAAAAACATGGAATTTTGTCCAGAATAGTTGATATGGAGGAGAAGCGTGGAATACCAATATATATATTTTAAAATATGCTTTAATTTTGCATATATTTAAATAATTAAAATTTAATTAATAAAACGCTATGCAAACTACAACACGCACACTACAATATTTTGACATGACTCGATAATCATACACGGAATACTGTTTTGTCCATGGTTGTTGTTCATTTTTTTTTAATAAAATTTAATGGCCTGGTAACTAGACCTTTATACCTCATTGAATCTGTGGTTGAATTGAGGAATATTCAAGGTCGAATTTCGACCACAGCGCGACCTTTAGTATAGGATAAATTGAAAAGAAATATCTCACAGTAGCTGCACTATACTTTAACAGGCAAGGAAGCCAAAGGGAGCTTTTGAACGATTATCGTCTATCAAAAGTCGCAGTTTCCGTATAACTATAACAATGTATAACAATCGCCGTAATGGAGTATACAACCTGTATAGTGTATACTTCCATTATACACCCCGTATACGACATCGCTATAAACTTGACATTGTATTGATTTTGTATCTCCTTAATGGACTTAGTAAAGGTTACCAACAAAGTTGCCGAAAGCACTGATTTAAAAATCCCGAGTGCAAATAAAATCACAGTCATTTGAAAACGTTGAAAATATTTCTTTGATTTTGTAGCTTTTAAACTTCCCTTCTCACTATTATACTTAATTCTAATGTAAAAAATGTAAAAAAATTGTCTGTTTAAAAGATTTGTATGAATTTTCGTATCAGATACGTGGCATACATTATAGTACACTTTTAAGTAAGAAATTAGACGAATTGTGCGGTTTTAATATACTTTTAATGAGATTCTGGGCATCGTATGTTCACTGGCACTTATCCTGGCTTCTCAGTCTTTTAAGGCTTGTATATAACGGCCTTGAACCAGACCTTGAGTTAATAAAAACATGAAAAAAGAATTCCTCTGTAGGGATTATAGTGTTTTTTATTATTGTATATATGAAAATATCGTTCATCTTAAACGACCAGTTTCGTAGTTTATGCAATTTTTAGCAAAAATCAATGTCAACGATACACTTTTTTTTTCTGATGAATTAGTTCATCATCAGATCAGGAAAAAATTCCTTACAGGGAAACCTGTTCTCTGAAATCTACATCATACTATTAGGGAAGTTGATTCAGAGCCAAATTGCGGATCTAATTAGGTGGCTTCATGTCAAAACGTCTGATCACGGTTCGCATAGAGTTTACATGTTGCGACCTAAATACGTAGGTCACTCAACTGGCTCTGTGTCAATTTCTTTCACAGCACACTAATAACTTAACCAACTTTAAACCCGGGATTTGGTATTCAAGGATACTTTTTACCAGACCGGAAAGACAATCTCAACTTGACAGCGGGTTTGGAAATGGATTAAGAAGTCAGTTAGCAAATCTCCCGTGATCGATATATCCATCAAAAGGAATTATACTAATGGATATGACAAAAACTTGAGAGTATGCTATATCCACTCGTAAAAAAAACCCTATGTTGTTTGTATTTCAAACTTTGGTTATCGGGGCGGCCGGGTTAATAACTTTTAAACCAGTCAAGTTAGCGAAATATCATAAGAGACCTTTTTTGTAGAGCACTGAATTTTCCATAAGAATTATCTATATAACTAATTTTATTATAAATATTTAAATTATATCATAAAAAGGTTCATAATTCCAAAGTAACAACTTGAGCTATGAGGGGTTAATATTAAAATCTAAATTTGGCATGAATTTTTTTTTATATATTTGGAACCGATTTAAGACCACCGTGGAAAGAAATTCGAACATTTCCAAAATAAGGACCACCCTAGTATGTATGTATAATTGTTTGCTACGATCTGCAGCCTAAACGCCTTGATGGATTTTGACGTATAAGGTATCGTTAGATTCGCCTTGATGGCGCAAGTGACACTGGAATCTGGATAGATAAAAAATTTAAAAATCAAAAAGGCGATTTTTGAAGTCAAAATTGTGGGGTTCCAAATTTTTTTCCCGCCCATTCAGGTCGAATAGGGTATCAAAATGAAGGAATTTTAATAGCCAATTCTAGAAATATTATGTTTAACTTGCAACCGTTCTTGCAGTTGGTTTTTCTGTTTTTGGACATTTAGCTTATTAAGTATAGCGGAGTAATAGAAGGCTGGTAACCATGGTAATCCTCCCCCGTCGCGCCGTGCTCATACTCAAGGCGCGATATAGCTCTTGTGGTCAAGCTATAGCTTATTCGCCATTTTACGGTTACAAAATATATTTCTGTTCTATACAGTTGCATTAACGTCTTGTGTGAAACAAATGGTTCATAATTTAGTGAATTTTATGCATTTTCTCGGCTAACAGTTTAAGCTGGCGTCATATTGTCGCCAAACACCCACAAGGAGTGGGTGGGAGACAAGATGGCTTGTAATATGAGAAGTAACTTCATTTAAAATGCATTGCTTTCTACAAAATAACAGGATGTGAATCGTAAATTTATTTAAAATTACGGCACAGTATACAGGGTGCAGCAGAAGTAAGTGATAATACTTAAGGGTCTGCATGTAATCGTTACATTGGGTGAAAAAAAATGTCGTGGCGAAATTAATTCCCGGGGGTCAGTATCACTTATAGAACATAATTTGTTTAAAAAAAGGATTTTTTTTTTCATAATTTTTCATTAAAATGTCTCTAAAAAATCAGCAGCATTGTTACCGTCGCATAATATAGTAGCGGGGGATGAGGTAGGAGAGCGCGGGGCGGGGCAAGCGTGAGCGCCGGCCGTGGTGAGCATGATGTTAGGAGTTTTTGGGAAAATTTGAAAACCGTATAACATTTTTTCTTACAGTTAATCGTAAAATTGTTAATTGTAAAAGTAGCGCTGAAAGCGAAATTTTTTTGTCATTTGTTTTGGCAAATGCCTCAGGGAACAGAAATATAAGATTCCCTATTCCCCCATTAATTTTTAGCCATTAATGGTTGCCGGTTATTGTATTGCGACTCTACGAATGTCGCAGTGCGTTGCCGGCCACCATGTCACATGGACACCATGAGCGACGGCCGTTGCTTTCCATCAGTTGACACGTCTACTTGCTTGCGTCCTAAATATCATAAAAAAACCAGCTTCTGCCGGCAGATTTGTATGCGTGGAGTTTGGAAAAATCAAGTCGTCTGTTTGCTTTGCTGTGACGTAAAGAAAAGCTTTCCTATCCATACATACTAATTTTAAAAATAAGAAAGTGTACCTGTCTGTATTTTGCCTCTTTACACCCCAACCGCTAAAACATTTTGTCAAAACAAACAAAAAATTTTTTCGAAATTTATACCGGTACAGGATACTTTTTATCCCGGAAAATATACAGTTTTAGCGCGATAAACTAATTTTGGCGCAACGTAGTGACGGCCATTATTCAATTTACTATATTAGTACGAATATGTAACAAAGTAAACACACACACACATAGGAAGTAAAACGCCCGTATTTTCCGTTTCAGCTGCACTCTGCTCTACTTTCGCGGCTTTTGTCGCCTTTGTGGGAATGTTTTGTTTTGTAACTGATTCAAATTGTCTTAAACTAGGATGCACGAACGCATTCAAACAATGGAAGTTTTGGGATGTGCAGTGGAATATCACGGGACATTTGCTGCTGACTTCAGTATATGGAGAGCAACAAATTAGCGAGAACATAAAAGCTTATTTAGATTAACTCGCTTATTCATAAAAATGTTTAAATAATAAAGGTTCGCTGTCCCTGTCTGTCCTAGAATATTGAAAACGCTTTCAATATTCCAGAAAGGGACATCGAACCTTGATTAGTTAATCACTGCTTAAATATTTTTATGAATGAGTAGCTTTTTCCCGCGGCTTCGCTGGCATTAAAAAGTATTTTCTTACAAACTTTCAACGTCTATTTCTCCCCCTTGGGGGTGGAATTTTTAAAATTTCTTTCTTAGCGGGTGTCTATTGAATAAAACAATCCTACTCACCAAATTAAATTCATCATCAAAAACAGCCATGTAACTTTAACGGTTTTTGCTCGGCGATGATGAATCAGTCAGTCAGTCAGTCAGGACTAGTTATTTTATATAAATAGATATAGATAGATGTGAAACAAAATGTACTTTTAGAAAATCGATAGTATTCTATATACTTTACTTTAATATAGGAAATAGGGAAGTGTGTTTGTTTGTACTTCCTTCACGACATAATGGACGCTCCAGCCGACTTGATTTTCTGAAAAGACTTATTTTAAGAGTAACTCCTGGTGTTAGAGAAACTAAAACATTATTCGTTTTTTCGTACTTTTTTAATTCCGTGCGAACTACGCCGCGGGCAAAACTATACATATACATACATGTAATGAAACAGTAAAATTGGAGAGTCTGTACATTTTCTATTTTTACATATCAATGTGGGGGTGCTAAGGAATAGAAATAAAACACATCGACAAAAAAAAGTTGTCTTTTTATCTGTTTGTCTGTTTGTACGCGGTGTTTCTGGAACTATTTACTGGGCGGATTTGAATTAACCTTTTTTTTGTTTAAGAGCTATTAGTTCTGGACAACATATAGGATACTTTTCATCGAGGGAAAATGTACGGTTCCCGCGTGATATGACATTTTTGCGCGACGAAGTTGCGGGCACCAACTAGTTGACAAAATAAATAGGTTACAGGCCTTCTTCTATAAGATATTTATTTGATCAATTATCTTCTTTATGGAGATGGCAGATCTACAAAGCAATATATGATACAACATAACCCAGCTAACAAAATATAATTGACTTTTTCAACCATTTCTAAAATAACAGAACCTTAAAATGTAGGTTTGCCAATTGTTACCGATACAAGCATCGATATTTCAGCTAGTTTTCTGTTGCTGTTTTATTTATGTATTTTTTTAAATATTTTTCCGAAACTGGCATTGTCAAGGTCATGAGCCTAGTCAAGTCGCACAGGTAATAGTGGTAATAATTATTTTGACTAAGGAGCTATTGCCAGATTTAGGCGGTAGGAGTCATTAACCCTCTGTCACAAAATTTGTCATTTCTATACGTTTTTACTATTTGTCATTTATATATCGTGATTGTCAACAACAAAGTGACAACACGAGAGTTTATTGTCAATCCCGGTCTGTATAGAAATAACATTTTTTCTGACAGAGGGTTAATGACCCCTGCCGCATAGATTGGACGAATTCACAATAAAGTTGAACATTTCCAGCAACGTATTTCACCGCTAAGAGGTTCTAAATTAGAAAAATTCTTGAACTGCAAGTACTCGTAACTAGGCTATTAAGATTCTCTTCAAACTTGAAAAACTTTTCTATTTCTAATACCTTTTCCTATCTAGCTTTTTGTACTTGAATTTACAGATATTTTCCTAGAGATAATTTGATTTTTATTATTATTTGTTTGTTTTTTTGGGTCAAATTTAGTAATTGGATTTTTATCACCTCCTTGACACCAAATCGATCTGATATCTGTGTCCACTCTTAATGTTGATGACAATACAATAAAGAAATATATGCCTGTAAATCCAAAATGGCCGCCGATGTAAAATGGTAATAAATTAACTTCGCTAGTAATAACTTCACAACAACCTCTTTATGGGTATCAAATGAAAGGGCTTTATTAATAGAATTGAGTTCACTATAAAAAATTAAATTAAAAATGGCCGCTGCAACAAAATGGGGGATTACATGTTTTACACAACTACTTCAATATATGTGTGTAATGAAAGGGCTTGTTTCGTATATTTAAGTGTAACACAGCAAATGTTACAAAGGTTTCTCCGTTATGTAAGGAACCCAATAGCGGACCCGACTCACACTTGTCAATTTTAAAGCCAACCACGAACCCTCTAACTGACCCAAGGGGGTTGTAACCGCACATTCTTTAGTCCACACTGCAGAGAGCCCGGTATACCGCAGCCTTACAAGCCCTTTGAGTCGAATATCTGACACTGGTGTTTTACAAACTGTTTTGGTTTGTGAATCGGAGTAGATTTAAAACTAATTCATAAAAATATTTAAACGGTTTTTATATCTAACAGTCAATAGTCAAAATTATTTATTTCCATAATTTGCAGAGTCCAAAATTTGGACATATCAGACATTTTTTGTTAAAGGGCCAGCCTGGCTGGTATGCTTCCAGCTCACCTCGACATCTTTTCCTTGGCCGGCCACGGTTACATTTTCCGACTTCTGGTACCCAATCAGTCGATATCTATGCCCGGCGGTCGGAATGCATACGGCTAAGGCATAATTTAATAATTAATAAAAATAGTATGACCTATAAAAATAGTACTTATAAATGTCAATAAGTGATCAATTTATTATACAGAAGCAAATTTATCTTTAGCCGATTACATAAATAAACCAATCATTAAATAATAAATAATATCACAGTAAAATGTGATGTCAACATATTTTAATGTATCTATATCTATGGACGCTTTACACCACGTCAGTCTGGCCCCGTGCTAACTACCCGAGGGCACTTGTGTTACAGGTACCAGCCAACGGAAATATATTTAATATTTTTATACTGCCTATAAAAGAAACATTTATGAAGTCTAAAAGAGGGAATGCTAGTTTATTTATCTATTTTTTTATGTTTTATTATTTTATCTATTCCTTGTATTGCTGTTGTGAGTGTCACTTTTTAGGGAACATTTTTTTTATGACTGTACGGGAGTACTTCAAAAATATATTATAATGTCAAAATATTAATATCCATGAATTTCTTCCGTAATTATTCTAAGAAAATTTGACCATGTTTCTGAATTTCGCGAAAAGCTTTGCTGGCTTCCCATTCGTTCCAGACGTGAGACGCATATCCTTTCATTCCTATATAATATTTTATTTGATCCCTTCACACCTTTGTACTTAAAAAAACGTTTTAACTTCTTACGTGATACCCACCAATTATCGTTACGTTCCTCCAGCAACCTGACTCTCGAAATCCCCTCACACTCCACTTCCTTATTTTCCAAATCTCTTACTGTTCGTGCTGCAGTACTCTGGAATTCACTGCCACTTGAAATTCGTCGTGCTGATTCAATTAATATTTTCAAAAATAAGTTAAAAAACCATTTCTTAAATAAACTATATAGTTGTTTTATTGTTCTCATAGTTAAATACCCAATTTGTACACCTTCATTATCTGTTTAATTTTCTATTTTAAATTCGATAGTCAAAAGGTTGACTGGTAGAGATTGCTATTAGCAATAAGTTCGCCTTTTGTGCATCATTGTACATGTTTTATGTTAATTTGTTGTTTGTAAAATGTTTTTGTTTTGTATTTTTAATGCGCAATAAAGTGTTATTGTATTGTATTTTATTCTCTGGGACCCATCTTAAGCATAGCACGAATCGCATTTTTTTGCAACACGAAATAGAATTAAGGCGTACTTCTCCAGCGCTTCCCCACAATAGTATGCCATACGACAAAATGCTATGGAAGAAGCTGAAATACACCAGTCTAGAAGTCGCTTCGTCGGTAAGGTAGCGAATTTTTTCACAAAGAATGCCGCAGATTTGGAAAGGGACTGTGATCAAGATTCACAGTCCCTTTCTAGAATATTGAAAACGTCACACGACAGAAAGGAACTTTAAATCTTGATTAGCTTAACACTGTTTGAATATTTTTATGAATAAGTCCTTTATTCCTTCATACTTAGGGCCTGTTTCACCGCTCATTTGGTAATGTTTCTGATTGGGTAATCAAAACTTTTGTGACAGATTTTTACTACTAGACAGATAAAAATAAAATATTCCACTATATAAAACATTTCGTTTCACCGATAGCGCAATGTAGAGGACTATTAAAGATAAAAATCTCTTGTGTTGTATCTTATTACGCACTTTACCGTATACATGGCGGTTAGTCTACTGATTACTATGGAATTCTGTACAATATCTAGTTAATGTGTGAAAGGAATTATTTTCGCACTTTACTTGACTGAATCAGGTAATGTGCAGATTATCTAGGTAATCACTCTATATCAGTCGGACGCCTTCGAGATTTATGTTATACTAGTTTTGCCCCGTGGCACTACCCGTGACTTAGTCGAAACTAAAAAGTACCTTATAAATATATTAATCCAGAATACCAGCTAGCTCCATGCTTTTTGTTTTTATTTTTTTAATTTTATCGAAATCGGTCCAGACGTTTAGGCATGAAGGAATACACACAAACTTTCGTATTTATAATATTATTATTAAGATGATTATTAATATTATAAATGCGAAAGTTTGTGAAGTAGTAATAAATTAACTTTGTTTTGCATTCTGAAAGGTTTGAGAATTGAACCCATTAAACTTAAATAGTTCAGTTCTAAACCTCTGAGCCATAGGCGATTTTAATTAGGCACTATTCATTAAATACCTTTAAAGTGTGTAATAGATTTTCTTTTACAAGCCACTAATGGTGCCGCAAATTAAAGTTGGTACCAAACTCCATTTAACTTGTGGACCTGACGTGGGCTTATCAAGCGATACACGTGTATAGTGGGCGTAGCTAGCCTGATGGGCCCCATTTAATTGATATCGTGACGAACACCCCCCGTGGAATGATATGCAGCGTAGCTCTTAATTCGGTAGTGCGTTCGATTATCAAGAGGAACGCGTGTACAGTGGCGTAGCTAACGTAAAAGAGAATTAAATTGATATCTTGATGAACGCCTACGTGATCTTGTGGTATAGAGCATAGCTGATTTGGTCGTGGGTTGTGTTCTCGTAATGGCATCATGTTGTTCTCATGTTTGTTTATTGTCTGACAAGTAAGATGATCCATGTGTCGGATGGGCATATAAAACGTCCGTCTTTCGCCTGATCTCTCGCCATAAATGATTATAATTAGCTATTCAAAATAAATGTTATGTTATCGGAATAAAAGTATTTTCTATTCTTCAAAACTTACGAAAATATTAAAATAACGCTATATATATATATATATATATAAATAACGCTATATGCGTTACGGGAACGAAAGTTTAAAAAAAATTAGCAACAGCTTGTTTGTTCAACTTTTCTTCTTAGTAATAGGACGCGGACATGTTATTGTTGTTGGTTAATATTAACTTAGACAAGATAAGATGGTGAAATGTAGCGTTCATTACAAGTTTTCAGTTGGTATCTGGACGCTGTTAAGCTTTTGTGTGTTATCCAGTAAAAAAATCAAGCGTTAAGTTATGAATGCAGTTCAATTTCTTAAGATCTAAAGGACGCCAGGGCCTCAAAGTTCTTGCCTTTGGCAAGGAAAAAAAATACTGCATTCAAAACTCAAAATCAAATTTTTTGTTGGATGACACACAAGTATTTTACAGCGTCCATCTATCATTCCGACTTGAAGCCCGTAAGTTAACTGAGCTGCAGAAGACACCCATTGCATCAACAGACCTGTCACCACTTTTTATTATAAAACTATGGGATAAACGAGCAAAAAAGTTAACTGCTGGAAAGCTAGTAGCTTTCCAGCAGTCAGCAGTTTCCGTCACCCATAGACAGTCAAAATATCAAAAAGTCGCAGATGTGCACTGTCGGCCATTTGTTACATTTTTTAAGAGAACTCTTCGGATGTCACGAGTGTCTATGAGCGACGGCAGTTGTTTTCCATCAGGTAACCCGTCTGCTCGCTCTCTAAATATCATAAAAAAGGCAACTTAAAAAATTCGTAACTGCCATCGCCCATGGATACTTGTGACATCCGAAGAGCCGGCCTTTATGAGGGAATAGAGGATGGGAACAAGGATAAGGGAATTAAGGAAGTTGGGTCACCGGTAAACTCACTCACTGAACGAAACACAGCACAATCCTGTTTCATGCTAGTTTTCTGTGAGCTCGTGGTACCACTCATTTTCCATTAGGAAACCAAAAAGTTTTCATTTTCACAGCTCATTTGGAGGAAACGGGCGCGGCAGGCATTTCCCATTTTCCAGTCGATCGACCTTCACCGGTGTTGTATTTTACATGACACGGATGAGAGGACAAAATCCGTTCTCTAATATGATGATTAGGGTATTGTATATTTTCTGATAAGTTGATTTCTTTTAAACGAAAACTAAAACAAATTATGTATAACAACAGTACCTAACAATAACCTAATCTATGTTACCATTTTAAAAGACATAGTATCATTTTTTCGTCATGAATACTATTTAAGTTTCTGTCATGTATAAAGATTATAAGTACACATTGTCAAGTTTTCAATTAATCACTTTAAATTAATGTTATGTTTTCGTCTCATATCATTTTCATCAATCTCTTTGTCGCCAAAGCGTATTTCACCTGTCATTGGAAATCATTTTAACTATAAGTTACCATTGTTTGTTTTCTCTTCTTATGTATCAGATGATTTTCTGTTGGTGAATCGAAATAAATAAATAAATTTTTAACATGCATTGTTGAGTATGTGAAGTAAAGCGTAGCTTCGACATGCAAGTACACAAATATACATATAGTACATAAGTATATACTAATAATGTAAAGCTTAAGGAGTTGGTTGTTTGATCGCGCTTATTTCAGAAACTACTGGATTTCAGAAAAACTATTTTTGTGTTGGTTAGTCCATTTATCAAGGAAAGCTTAAGGCTATATTATGACATCACACTACGACCAAAACGAAAATAGCAGTAAATAAAAAATGATGTGAAAACGGGTCATCTACTAAGTTTCACTAGGATGTAGTCGCGGTCAAAAAAGATATATAACTTTAGTCCGTAGCTTCACACGATATTATACACTTTAAAAAGTATTTTTTATGTATAATTAAATCCCAATTTTATTCCCTTGGGGCAAGAATTTATCAAATATTATAATTAGCGAATACGTGCGTCATAACATCTACGCATCCCTTTCGGCCTCATTCGTCCAAAGGTTAAGGCATTGCGTCGCTATGTCGTCGTTTGTATGTCGTATGCAACACTATGCCAGTCAGTTATTAAATAAGTAACCTTTGTATTATCCCCCTTATTCAATAAAAATATTAAAACAGTGTTTAAGTAATCAAGATTCGCTGTCCTTTTTTGGAATTTCGAAAACGTCACACGACAGAAAGGGAGAGGCAACCTTGATTAGTTAAACATTCCTTAAATATATTTATCAATAAGGGGGTTACTATTTAGAAGAACATCATAATGAAATTGATAACATAGTATGGTGTCGAATGTTTGCTTATACCTACCATAATAGAAATTTAATCATAAACAAGTGGACATTCGTTATTTGACCGAGATTTGTCGACACGAAAAATAGAAGAATGAAAGTTGAAACTTTTACAAATCATATGCCTCTTTCGCCTTTTGTATAACAAACACTGACAAACAAAATTAATTTTATGACGGGAAAAACTATTTCTTCCCTCAACTAATCTTATATTATGAATTATGATATAATAACATAACGAGGTAATAAACTTAACTTTATGTTCTATGTTCAGCGACTTGCATCTGGCATTTTATATGGTTAGCGATTCTTTCATTATACTCATACTATTGGGGTGCAATACGATAAGTCGTGTTATCGAATTTTACCTCTAAAATGGCATTTATGCTAACTACATAGGGGTCAGTGTCGTGGAAGTTACGATGTTTTTGAAAAGGATTTCCTCATGGCTGCTTCACTGCGTCAAGTCTTTATATTAACTGTTCAATTCATTGTTTTTTTATGATATTTAGGGGACAGACGAGCAGACGGGTTACCTGATGAAAAGCAACTGTCGTCGCCCATGGACACTCGTGACATCCGAAGAGTCGCAAGTGCGTTGCCGGCCCTTATGAGGGGATAGGGAATGGGAATAGGGAGTTACGAGACCGGTAAAATTGTAATATAGATCAGGGTAGTTGATTCACAGCCAGACTGTGAAATTAATTACATCTTGTCAATTAGTAATTACATCTTAGGATCCTCAAAACTATGCAACAGATTTTTATGCAACACTAGAGGTCGCCCCGTGATCGACATTCGACCATAAATATTTAAAATTTAAGCTTAACTATTGGACCATCGTGTAGAAGAGCTAAAAAAATTACTAATTCAATTACATACTTCAATTTATAGTAGTAGTCTTTTAGGTATATTGGTTGATTCCTATCCGAATACAAAAAATCATCATCTTCGCTCCAGACAGGCAACATTTGACGCGACAATGCTATATTATAGTATGCTAATTATACAGGGTGTAACAAAAGTTAGTAATATTACTTTAGGGCTTGTATGGTTCAATGAATTACTTTGAAAACATAAAATATACACTGATTATACGAGGTGTAACAAAAGTATGTAATCACAAGAAAAAAATTTTTAGCTTTCAGCACCATGGACTCTATTCTTACTAATATTATCAATGTCAAAGTGTGTTTGTTTGTTTATCCTTCCTTCACGCCTATACGAAGCAACTAAACAATTTGATTTTTGGCATAGACTTAGTTACAAGGACTGAGTAACATTAGAGAGAAGAAACATCAAGTTAATAAAATTTTTAAATTAAAATTATATATGTACCACTTTTTAATTCTACACGCGTGAAACCGCAAGTAAAAGCTAGTATATGTATAAGGGACACGAACCTTTTCGACGAAACCAGAAATTTTTGTTATAGCCTGTATACCGAGACGACGAGTGGGTTGCTAGGTAAAAAATATAACAAGTTTTCCGACAGCGCAGTCAGCGTCTGGAAGTCACAATTAATCACGATTGGAAGAAGATTGTAAACTGTCAAACTAATTGACGTTTAGCACTTGAAAGTTTGACAGTTTCAGACATTATGAAAGTATAGACGTAGCTAAAGTAAGTCGCCTCGGAGACTGGACAGCTTTTTTATTAAGTGTTTTCGTAGAAAGAATAAAACAAAAAAAACATTTGATAAAATTATGTTCTAAAAACTTAAGTGAAACATAGTTTATTTTGTTTATTAATTTTATTTGATGAGAAAAACAATTTTCGGGAAATTATTTGTTCTAGTGAATGATATCTTCACTTTTAGGGTTCTGTAAAACGTATCTCAATAACAGTAATAGCTAGAAAGTTGAAATTTTCACATCTTGGGTTTTTCTTTTGTCACTATAACAAAAAAACTTTGGAATGAACTATCATCAGATTACTGTATTTCCGGACCGATACGACCTGCAAACCTTCAAAAAGAAAGCGTGTTTCCTCTTAAAAGGCCGGTAACTTTTTTTTTGGCATTTCCTTTCTTATGTTAATAGATGTCGTCTACATCGCGCTATCGCTTGTATGACGTAGTAGACTGTTAAAACCATTGAACTTTCAGAATATGTTTTTAATTTTTTCGCTTTCTACTGGTGCGCAACCCTTCGTGGGCGATTCTAATTTGCAGAAGAACAAAATTTTGTTAAAATTAATGTAGCTATATATTGCAATAATACTTTATTAAAAATACTTTTGTGGGTAGAGAATACGCGAAGGCGGAAAAATGTCAAAATGACATTTTAATATATGCGCAATGACATTAGAAGGTTCTGTAATGACATTTAAAACGCCCAAGACCGAAATAAGGCCGCAGTGATATTTATGATCTTAATTAAAGGATTTAAGGTACCATTAAATCTAACAAGATTAATTTTATTTTAAAGATGTTTTGACCTTAATTATTCCGAAGCTTGATAAAACGCAATCAATGTTAATATATTTTTTAATTCTGATATTGATATTTTTTTAATGTCCTTTGATAGAGTTTTTTTTCGTAGTATAT
>JAOTAV010094280.1:0-10927 GCA_026546445.1 Cyclargus thomasi | reverse complement strand
TTTCTATTGAGTATAATATTGTAGTAGATTATATAGAGTTGGTACAAAAATTCTACCATATTCCGCCGTTTTTTTTTGGCGTGCAATTTTCGGTATCTTTAGTTTCCGTACTATTTAAAAGCTAATGGTATTTTTTTTGTTCATCAAATATTTTATGAAGTTAGGAACAATGGAACAAGCGTGTCACCCAATGGAAAGCAACGTTCGTCCACGGACACTCGCGTTGTTAAAAGAGTTGCAAGTTAGATTTTTTAACGTTTATAAATTTAAATATTTACTGTAGTTATTCGTCAAAATCGTTTTTGTAACATGCTAATAAAAATAAAGTATTGAAACAAAGCTGTATACAGTCAGTCAAAGTAAAAAAGTATCATAAGTGTATGAGTTACTGTTTTTGTTGCTGATATTTTGACACGCATTAACTAAATCTACAAATTATTTTGCAAGAATCGAATTCAGAATCAGACCAAGCAGATCACATTTAAAAAACACTGTTTTCCGATAAATTATAAAATTATTTCGGTCCAAGGTCTATAAGGTTGCGTATTTTGAACTTTGGGAAATCCAAATCAATCTATGTTTAGCGACGTTATATCAAAATTTAGTTTGTTTTCATCCTTAAAAACTTAAGCAAATGAATTTAATATTTCTGCACCCTAAAGGCATAATATATATGCCTCTAAGGTGTAGATTTGTATTTTATAATACACATTCGGGTATGTCTCTATTTTTCCCATATATTTTGAAAAAATCTTGCAACTACTAACACTTTAAGGATGCAAAGAAACGAAAAGTTATTGTATATAACACAAACTATCTTCGGCATATTTGCATAAACCCGAGAATTCTTTATAGGCTACGAATACCCAGATCATCGACAGCAAATGATCCTGGAGCTAGTAAAAACTCTTTGGAAACAGGTTCTGAGTCACAGTGAGTCATGGTAGAAGACTGGTGGAATGTGATTGTGCTGCAAACTATTTACGACCCTATGTCGCCACTATTGTTAAACCATAAACCCTTAATCGCATGACAATGCGTCGTGCAATAATTTAAACGAAGCGAAAAAGATTGTATTTAAATATCCATACTAATATTATAAACACGAAAGTGTGTACGTCTCTCCGTCTGTCTCTAATTTGTTACCTCTTCAAACCCAAACGGGTGAAACTTTGAGTCCCGGAGAAGGACATAGGATACTTTTTACTTCTTATTCAAATTCGTCTAGTAGTTCCTGAGATAAGCGCATCTCATCATCTTTTGTTTAATAGCTATTCGGTCTGGTTAAAATATAGGATACTTTTTATGCCGGGAAAATGTACGGTTTCCGGGTGATATACAAATGCAACAAAGTTGCGGGCACCAACTACTTTTAGTAAAAGTCTCTATGGTTACTTTGAGACTTTACTTTTCCTGCGCGGAAATGATTTATTCTACTGGGAATGTATTGTCCATTCTGGATTAAATCTCCCGAACTTTAATCGCCATTAAAAGTATTGTATAACCTGTGTCATTTAATAACCTCTCTGAACTCTAAATTTCATCAAAATTGTAAATGATTTCGGCATGACTGACTGCATCCGAAAAAACATACTTTTACATTTATAATATAATAGTAAATAATATCTTTAATCTCACGTAGTTTATAAAAATAACAAACGTTTATAGTGCTTAGTGCAGCCATGTTTTGAGATGAATTATCGCCTAAGTCGTGGTATTTCGGCCACATTCCGCCAAACAAGTATGTTTATAGTTTATACTGAGCAATTTGAAATGTGACACGTTAACCTGAATCTGATACAACACAACAACAGGGAATATGTATGATTTTTTATTCTTTCTTTTAATCAATCTATCTTTATTGAAAAACTGATAAGACTACATGTCCGATCAGTTTTTTTAAATTAAAGTAGTCAGTTAGAAAGAGAGATCCGATATTGATTGTGACGTAAACGTGTATGAGTTGCATACAAAGTTCAGTCTAAAATACGTTTTGAGAAAAAATTATGGGTAGGAAACTAAAATCGCTAATATCTTAATTATTTTTACCAGAATTCTCTGTATATATTTTAGCACACACAAATTTTTACGCGGACGTAGTCACGGGCAACAAACAGTCTTAATACTTATTCATAGTAACAGAAATTGTTTTCATAGATGGATCTTTAGAGACTTGAATAATCAAACTAAACAAGAAAAAGTTGAGTTTGTCAAAATCCAGCAGAATTAACACTTCAGTGCTTTTCCAATGTGGCTTGGCTTTGTCAATATGTCGAAAAATTCTTGTCTTACGCCATATTGACAAAAGAAGATTCTTTACAGACATTTTAGTTCAGATTGCGAGCCGCATTAGCGTTAGATTAAAGAAGAGACCACAAAAAGTGCCTTAAAAAGTTCCAAACACCATCTGTCAATATCGGCAGAGTATAAATAATATTCAGTAGGGTAACTCAGCTTTGTCTTCAAAAACAATACAGAGACAAGTGACCTTTTGACGACCTCTGTGCCTCAGTTGGTAAGCGCGTTGGTAGCTTAAGCCTCAGGTCACGGGTTCTAATCCCGCCGACGGAACAAAAAAGTTTTTCATTGTGCCAGGGTCTTGGATGTGTATTGAATATGTGTATCATACAATAAAAATCTTAAATATTTGTATAGTATAAAAGTAATTAAATATAATTCCGTTGTCTGGTGCCCGTAACACAAGTACCTCGGGTACTTAGCACGGGGCCCGACTGATGTGGTGTGAAGCGTTCATAGTTATTATTATTATTATTTACCCGTGACGTAATGTAATCATTATTTTGCTTAATCAAGTTATCTGAAACCAAGCTCATACAAATACCGATTTAGCCACTCTTGTATTAAAATATGGTTCCTTTTAAACATGAAATGATTCACTATGCGACAAAGGGCAAGCTGTTATGTTAGAAAAGAAAGATCTGAGGATTCGCAAGGAAAAACTAAGGAGGTGGTATATGGGAAGTAGTAGCTATGAAGTGTAAAAATAGCCTACTATATAGCCTCGATACTCTCAGGTACCTGAGGGTCCAACTGCTAGATTGTTAGTTGTTCACAACCAAAAGTTGTACTAAGTGTGAAGATGATCTACTGTATGTACACGTATTGTGTCAGTGGCGTCTCTAACAGGTGCTAAAACGACGGCCTGTCGTGAAAAATCGCGTGCCACAAAAACGCTCGGCGCCTCCGTCAGTGAAATCGCGTAGAAAGCAGCGCTAGGAGGGGCGCACACGCACCATTAAGCCTCTGATACAATGCCGATTAGTATTTTAATTTATGCTATTTTCATGACGCGTCGCCTACTCACGCACCGTTACAACTTCATAAGGTTTGACCTTTTCGATGTGATTGACTTTTTAAGTAGTAAGTTTAGAAACACTTAAAAGTTATATTTGGTAACTCGCAAAGAAGAGGAGATATCAGGACGACCATTAAAATTACATTTATAAAGGATCGAAATATAAATTTTTGTTTTTTAATTAAAAAGTTACTAAAATACTAAGGTTGATCGTACAATGTTAACGAATCTACGAATTACTATTACATAATGTTTAATTCGACAGGTGTAAGTTCGACACTAGTAAGCAGCTTTTTCCTTGTATGAGCATTGGAATTATAATTATAAGCATAACAGTGTCAATGTAAATGAAAAAACATTCGGATTGGCGAATATATGCACATTTTCAAGAGAGCACTTTGAATAGGAATGCGGAGGCAAGTACATTTAAGTTAAATGTATCGATATTATCAACGAACATCGCATTTATCGGTGACACAGAGATAAGCTCATCTGACAGGAACCAGTTAGATCAGGCTACTTAGTAGACTGTTACATTGTTGCAAATCCTAGTATCACCTACCCAGCTCAGAATATGAAATATTGAATATAGTACCGATTTCTAGGAAACCTACTTTAGAACACGAAAATATCGAGCTGACCATATTGACCATAAATAGTTCAATTTAATCACAGACTACAATTCGGCATAAAGGTCTCATTACCAGGCCATTAAACTTTTAAAAAAAAGTACAGATGTCAACCATAAATAACAGAATATTTCGTATGTGATTATCGTTTCATGTTAAAAATATTGTAGTGTGCGTAGGATCTTATTTATTAAAATATGAGAGATAAAAACATATTTATAAATAATATTGGTATTCCACGCTCCTCCTCGATATCAACTATAATTAGAAGAAATTTCATGATTTTACATCTACGAGTCTTTCGTCCAAAGGGGTAAAAGTTTTCCACTTGCGTATAATATATAGATTTATAATAAATATGCTGTTTTTGCACAGTGTTAGGCATAAAGCCGTTATTCTCTCGTAGTCGAGCATTTGCTTAAGTAGATCATAGCCTTCAACTTCGTAGTCGTAACGTAGTATATAACTGCTAACCACTGTTTATTATTACTCGTACATGTAAACTATGTTACTTATTTACTGAACCATCAGTATCTCCATACTCTACATAATACAATAAAAATGTAGAAATGAACATTCTGTACATTATAAAAAACGGGAAATGTTACAAAGCCGATATAAAAGAAAAATGTGATTACATTATTATAAGCTTGTGTGCACATCGTTCGTCACTTGCTTATCCGATTCAAAGAGATTTTTTAACTTAATAGGATTGTGTATCAAACGGTTAACACGGGCCATAACGTTTTCCACCCTCTAAACCCTCACCGAGGGTAATAATTTTGTAGTATGTTATGAAAATGCCTCAGAACTAGACATCTGGGTTTTTGTTATATAAGTATCATAGATTTTGATATAATTTTATTTTAGTGATTTCAAACATGTTTCGATATTTTAAAATCTACTCTAATAAACGTTTAAAAATAAAAACATAGAAGCTTAGTTTCACAACATACTACAAAATCAACTCTAGGTAAGGGTTGGAGGGTGGACAACGTTATGGCCCGTTGTATGAAAACCGCTTGGTACACAATCCTCTTAATATCATTAGGCTTAAAATGGTGACCGAGAAAGTGTTTCTTTTTACAGCAAGATAGACAAAAGATGGACATGACATCCCAACAATCTGTTAATTTGTATATTTTTCCTTATCACTACGATGGTTATGCTAAACCAACTACTCTTTTAAGAGGGATCGGATTTTATATGACGCGCCGTCTACCGTACAGCTAGTGCAATGTTAAACCGATAAAACCACCGACCTACATTCTAAGCTTTCGTTTAAAACGAGTCCAGCAATTTTCATCCAATTTTCGACCATCTTCCGTTGCCTAAAAAGGGTATGTATTATATGAAATTGTATTTAATTACTTGATGACATGATTGTGGAAGTTTCTTAAAGATCCCAGTTTGACTATGATACGGTCTGCATGAAATTGCAAATTCATTAAAACGTCGTGGGAAAAACGACTTGCATGTAATGCCAGCTTAGATGTCGGATATGGAAAAACTACTTTTTCCGGTACACTGGCTATATAAATGATTATATGTGCTAATATTATACATAGGAAAGTTTGTTTGTGTATGTCTTGTGTTTCATCTAATTCCTTAGATCCTATGTGGAATCATAAAAGTTATATGTATAGATTTTTCGATAGAGCAAATCTCATAAAATGTTCTTAAAAATAAGACAGGTAAAGTTAACTCTGCCCATGCTAAGGATCATCTCAAAAATGCAACCGGCTCCAACTTCGTGTAACATATATCTTAATTGCCGTTGGGTCGTTGGATAAATAGCTTAGAACCTCAAAACTTCTAAAAATTGTAATTAAATTTGCCCTCATAACAATATTAGGTCGTGCGGGTAAGTTAGTTTGCGACAATTAAAAAAATATGTGTATTCATAAGACGCAAACAAAATTCAAGACACACAGTAACTGTGCATTTTGCTACTGTGACCTCTGTCTGTCACCACGTCATGCTTAGCCGCTGAACTAATTTGAATAAACTTTTCTTTTGTGATAGTTTATAAAAAATTTAAATAAACGGCATTAGTGACGAACATGTAAAGGACAAATTAAACACGAACTACAGTATCAGCAAATGTCCGGTATTCATATTTTATTAGTGAGTATGATTAGACTTATATCATCCTAATTATCTTTTCTACGTAAATGTTTAAATACTAAAAACATAGTAGCAGGCGAACTTTTATACGAGCGGGTTATGCAACATATTGCTCAACATACTATCGGTCGTAGATTATTATTGGTTTTTAAATCAATAGCTAAAAGAGAATGGCTTAATGACTACTGATTATGAATCGTAAAAGTTATGAACAAACTAAATGGAATGGAAGCTCTTATAACGATGATATAATAATTATAATTCGTGATAATCATGAGGCCTTATTTCTAGTGCCGATTTACACTTCATTTAGTTTAGTTGCGAGTTAACTTGCGCGATCCGCGAGTTTAGTCATTTTTGACGTTTGAACGGTCAAATCGAGTTAAGTTGCAAGTTGTTAATTTGGTTGGCTTAAATAGAACGTGATTCTATTTTTTGACGGGTTAAGTACGAAGTGCCACCCCTCTCGCGTCTCCCGCACCCCGCCAACTCAGCGTGTAGACGTTTCGTAATACAATAGGCATTTAGTTGATTAAAATATTAAATGTAATTAATTTGTAGGCAGTAATTTATGGAGACTTATCTTGTTATCGAAATACTAACTTATGATTAGTTAACATGCCTACGTTTAAACGTCACTTAATACTTACTACTTAATTTTTAGCTGACCGTTACGTTAACTCGCTACACTACTTAATTAAATGTAAACCGGGCGTTAAAGATAATTCTATTTCAATATCCATTAATTAAAATTTTGTAGCTATCTTGGTACCCTATTTAAGTAAGAAAGTATATCATTAGTAAAAATAGTTTTTATATTAATGATATTAGTTACAGACTGTATCAAATCTTTACCATTTTTTGTGCCTTCATACTGCTGGGTAAAGATTCTTAAGCTCAACTATTTTTTAGCCGTCGACTGGTATAATACCTATGGACGTTGTTAAGCATTTCTAAAAAAACTTGTAGATTTATTCCAGCTTTAATACAAAAAAGTAACTGAAATGAAATAGTTTTATTCGGGAGCTAAGATGCCAAAGGGTCAAGACAGAAAATATAAATAGATTCGTTAAAAGTTTCGGGTGCTAAAAACAAGAAAGAATATGTATGTTGCGTCCGTCCGTATGTCATGCCTGTTTTTGACGTCTTTCAACTTTTTGTATTTTTTCTTTTAGTACATTTTATTGTAATAAAACCGTTTAACATAAAATAAATTTTTTAATTTAATTTATTTTCAAGTTTTTAGTTTTGTTGAACTATTCTATTTTTAGAATGATCTCCAATAATAAAAAAGTAATCAAGCCCTTTCATTAGTCTACCAATATTGAGGCAGTTGTGTAAAATATGTAACGTCTCGACAAAAATTTATTTTATTGTATTATCATCGATATTAAGAGGAGAGATAGGTGCTAAAACATCAGATCGATCCGGTTCCAATCCCAATTACTAAATTTAATATTGTAACATAATATTTTTATAGAATTAGTAAAATCGTAGTATCCCTGGTACTACCACAGCTTCTCTATCAGTACGACAACAGCTATAGTAAGTTTGATCAGGTATTTAGGTCAATGTTATATCCGTATAGCGGTTGTGGACGCGGCTTTAATTGACATGTTCTGTGGAAACGTTTGCATACAACCCGGTTTAGTTAGAGATAGTGCCTACACCACGACACGCTGAAATATGGTTATGGCTAGATCAATTAAACCTTAGAACTCGGAACGTAACATTTTTATCATTACATCTATAAAGATAAAGACATAGTTAAGTCACACAAGATTCTAAATGAGGAACATGACAAACCCCTGAAAGAATAATTGAAACTTCTAACACAACTAAAATAGAATCTCTCAATCAATACTCAATACTACAATCTCTCTCAAATCTTATGTATTTCTTTACATTAATTTTATTTTGTCAGAGAAAAGGAAAAATAAATATATTGTCTTGTAAACTATTGTAAATAAAAACTATAAATAAAATATAATATTATTCAAGTCAGAGGCAGCGGGCAATGTGGCAATTAGGCTGGCAGCATTACCTTGCTGTTTGGCCAAATTTATCCGTCGGCAGAGGTAAGCTTTGGGGTCATTGTCATCTGTCGACCGACCTTTTCGTTAGGTCCTTAAATAGGTCCTTTGCGCTAGGGCCCCACGAACCCATCATATTCACTACTATACTCACCCAATGTTTCATATTATTATCTACTTTTGATAACACTTTTGTGTACGAAATTTCGTCAGAATCCGTTCAGTAATTTTGATGTGATTAACCGACAAACATACAAATAAACTTCTTAATCAAAATGTCTTTCATCTTGTATGTCGCGTCCGTATGTCACGTCCGTAGGTCGTGTCCGTATGTCATGTCCGTAGGTCCTGTCCGTATGTCGCGTCCGTAGGACGCGTCCGTTTGTCGCGTCCATCTATCACGTCCGTATGTCACGTCTGTAGGTCGCGGCCTTACGTCGCGTCCGTAAGTTGCGTCCGTTTTTCGCGTCCGTATATCGCGACCATATGCTATGTTCGTATGTCGTGTCCGTATGCCACATCCGTATGTCCTGTCCGCATGTCGCGTCTTTAAACTTTTAGTACATTACCTACATAATTTTTATTGCAATGAAACCGTTTAACCTAAAAGTAGTTTTTATTTATTTTCGAGTTAAGTAGGTTTGTTGTGTCAAAATTACGCTTGTTTTTCAAAAGGAGTTCTTTTCTACTATACAAGCTCTTTCATTAGACACCTATATTGAGGTAGTAGTGTAAAATATGTAATTCGCCATTTTGTCGCAGCGGCCATCTTAATTTTTTTTATAGAACTCTCTATTCCTTTACCAATAAAGCCATTTTTTTTATCCCCAAAAAGAGTCTGTTGTGAACTAATATTTAATTTTATATCGACGGCGAGTTTGGATTTACACGCATGTTTTTATTGTATTGTCATCAATTTTAAGAGTAGGTACCAAATATCAGATCAATCTGCAGGGCTAGCATAGCGTCAGTAGACAAACGAAAGTATAGACAAACTGACAGATGGTTGGGATAAACTCACATAATTCCTTTGCGCATCTGTCACTTCAATGTCACTTGTCCACCTTGCTGTAAAATGAAACACTTTCTCTGTCGCTATGCTAGGGCCGCTGGTATCAGGACGGGGCTAAAATTATTATTAAATTTGACCTAAACAAACTGACAAATAAACCAAGCTAAATAAAACCGTTTAGTTAGAGATAATCTCAGTAGATCAAGGAGTGGTCAAAGATAGAGACATGTTAAAGAACCTTTGCCCAGCAGTAGTGTCCCACCAACGGCTTTAAAAATAATTTATAAATTACGTATTAGAGTTTGTCTATCCAGAGTTATATAAATAAAGTGTCATAGTCAGGCGATGTCTAAAGCACAAGATATTTGAAGAATGTCCGGCTCGGAAGTGAGAGGTTACGCGATTTATTTGCAGAGTGCGGCGTCGAACTGTTTGCGCAATTATACTTGCGCAATTTTAATGCTAAGAACAAACATCGTTGAGATGATTGCTGTTATTGACATGGTTGAAACTAGATCAATATTTGAAGTATGCATTAATAGCTTCCTTATTTTACTTAGATTTGTTGGGACTTGGTTTCAGAACTTTCCGATGGTTTTTGCGTAATTTTTACGTAATTGAATTAGTTTTCGAGAGCTTCTGTGTATTTGACATTAGTTTTTTTATGATCACTATAACGTTACGATTATTAGCTACAGGTAGGTACATAAAACACGTGCTCATCTCTTATTTCATAGAACGAAATAAAATGTGACGCTGAATTGCATTTTTAAATTATGCATCCAAAATTTAATTTATTTATCAAACTTCTCGCTGGGTTAGTTCCCAAACCCGAGGTAGGCGCCGTAGTTTTGACGTTCAGAAAGTCTACTTAAAGTACTTTTTTTTAAATTGAATCAAAATTTAAATGATTTTGATTTGATTTTTTTAACTCAACAGTACTCATAACCACTAACCTTTCGGTGAAGTTCGATCATAATAAACAGTACATGCATATTCAATACATACTAATAATAAAAATACGAAAGAGAGCCGGCCTGTCTGTGTGTCTGTTACATGACAGAGCTAAAACCATCAAAATATTTTGCTGAAATTTGTAATGTATATTTAAGATCCCGAGAAAGGACATACTACGAGTATTAATCCCAAAAAATGTGCAAGCAACAACTGCAGGCGCCATCTAGTAACTATTATAAAAAAAACCATTCGCGAATTTTATATCGGCGGTGAGGTTACAAGCAAGATGAATACAATTCCTTTTTAATATTCTCGGCTTTCGTTGGCAGTGACTGAGAAAATTTTCCAGTCGTAGCGACGTCATTGTCAGCATCTGGAAAACTGTGCTTGAAATAATCAGAAATCTTCCCGCGGTTCACACAAACATACTGAAAATAAATCACTAAGCGTGTATTAAATAGTTGTTATCAAACAATTTCGAATAGATAAAGGGTGTTAATTTTACGTTACAAGTTTTCGGACTTCTAACACGAACGTGAAACGGCGTTGCACTGTGTTTCGTTTAGTGCGTGAGTTTATCGTAGGGCCAACTTCCGTTAACCATCCCTATTCCCTATTATTATTATTATTATTATTATTATTCCCGTTCTTTGTTCTCTTAGCCTATTCCTTTATCAAAGGACCAGCAATGCACTTCCAACTCTTCTGCTATTACAAGCTTTTTTTATGACATTTAGGCAGCAAGCGAGCAGACGGGTTAATTGATAGAAAGCAACACATCCGAAGAGTCGCAAGTGCGTTGCCGGCCTTTATGAGGGAATAGGGATAGGGGATTAGGGAAGTTGGGCCACCG
>JAOTAV010094279.1:0-10927 GCA_026546445.1 Cyclargus thomasi | reverse complement strand
GTATCACTTGTCCACACTTGTGCATAACAACGAATGTTTAATATTCGATATCCTACCATTATCACACATTAAAAACCCAAATAACACAAATTTAACAAAAAATACAAGTTTTAGTAAGGCTTCTTTCAGGCCGTTTTACTCAACCAACTGACTTGACTCTGACTGTATTGACGTTTTATCTTTACTTTGACTGGACTAGACTTGACGAAATGTATGTAACGTTGCTAAAAACTATTGAAACAAGAAAATTGTTTTCCCGCCTTTACGTGACACTTGCCATGGTTATAGCCGAAGCGCCATATAAATAAATAAAATAAAATAATATTATTCTGGGCGATTGATGATTACTATTAGTATAACAAGTTGCAATAAAAACCAAACTCAACCCCGCAAATGTTATGATTAAGTTGAGTGAAATATAAGAAAAACTCTATTAACGCGGCGGAGTTCACATCGGGTACATACGCCGCGGGGTATTAACTATTCTAATATTACCTCGTCAACTTCACTGGGGGGCGATTATTATGGGTGCTCGTATGTCAGTTCGGTTGGCGGCGCAAAAGCCTGCGATAGAACAGTTTTTTTAGAGAAGGATGCAAGCGAGCAGCAGGGTCACCTGGCAACGCATGAACACCTGTAACATCAAAAGCGTTGCTAGTGATTTGTCTTTAATAAAGGTTTGGCGCCGGTCGACGTTGATGTTGGCCGACCGAAGTCGCCCGAAATAAAACAAGTCGACAACTGTTTGTAAACTATATTATGGCACACACGTACACTGTTTTATAATAGCCACAAGAATGTGCACACTTTATATATATTACATAGAAAAACAAGTTATCGACATGAAAATTCTCTAACCAGTCTCCTTGTTCCCGGTCAAGTGAGTGAGGGAAGAACTGGCCGTCGCTTATGACAGCTGTCTTCTTCTCCTTCCTTCTGTGTCGTGTAAACACGCCATAAAGGAATAGAGAACTGAAATAGAGAAAGGAGATGTAGGGACTTGGTCCTTCGGTCAACTCACTCACTAGACGAAACATCGCGTGACGCTGTTTCACGTCAGTTTCAACGTAGCCACTTTCGATTTCCCAGTATTGTACCCCTGTACATTTTCTTGCAGATTTATTATGGAGTTTGGACGGGGTAAAGGTAATTCACGTTTCAAAGAAAAACCTTCGGAATGATTTCTCCGATAGACGCATACGATCTTAGTTTAACCCTCCCATTAATTTAGAAAACAGCGTGGCCACTCATCGTTATAAATAGGATAAACACTCATTTTTAGAGTCCCGAACTCGAAGGGTACCAGGGGCCCTATTACTAAAATTTCGATGTCTGTCTGTCCGTCTGTGCGTCTGTCTGTCTGTCTCCAGGCTGTATCTCAAAAACGGTAATAGCTAGAGAATTGAAATTTTCACAGAATATGTATTTTATTACATAACAATTACTAAAAACATAACAAATTAAGTATTTAAGAGGGCCTCTCATGTAGCAGTCGTGTTTTTGCCGCCAATTTCTTACTTTTTTACTACTAGATGGCGCTGCAGTACCTCCACATCGCACTATCGCTTGTATTATTTCTTATAATTTTTCCAATTTTGCTCTTTAGTAGAACGGAACGTTTCGTTCGTGAGTCGCACTTGGCCGGTTTAAATAAAATTTAGCAGGCAAGAAGATTAGTCGCCTTATGAATAGTCCGACGTAGAAATTATGACATGTAAGCTGGTACCCACTACCCACTTATGACATGTAAGCTGGTACACGCTGGTACACACAAAAAAATGAAGATAGTATACAGAAATAGATTGAGATTTCACTGAATTCTGAAAAGACTAATAGGCTAATAAGCTATAATTTTAAACTAGTTGCTATCCAAAATCGCTATATCCAAGTATTTATTCCAGAAGACGTTTACACGGGTTTTCCTTCCTGACGCTACAACTTCAGAACGTATAAACCGATTTCCATGGAAAATCCGTTGGAAAGGTCCCTGTTCCGTGAGGTTCATAGCAAAGAAAATTCACGAAAAATTTCACATACAGCGCCATCTCTTATTCATAACATTCAACAGTACATACAACCAGGTTTTTACGCATATTTTCGTATCATGCGATCGAAGCCGCGGGAAAATGCCGGTCACTTATAAAATTATTCGTCCGCCTGTCAAGTTAAACCCATCGGCGGGTTCAAAACACAAAATTCATGTAACACGAAACAAAGCCGGACCTTTATGGATTTATCCCATACCTTTTTGTACATTAATAGTGTTGCGTTGGACAACAAAGCCGAAAATATTTTTGTGGCAAATCCTCTTGCAGCGGGTGGATTTTTGAAAAATCGGCCGCTGATTTTCAATTCTGTTTTGTGACGAAATTCGGCTTCCATCATTGGAAGTTTTCATTATTTAAACTACATTCGCAATTCGACTCGCGTCATTTCTGCGTTCATTATTGTTTTTCTGCGTTCATTATTGTTTTTCTGCGTTCATTATTGTTTTTCTGCGTTCATTATTGTTTTTTGCGATGCGGCTAATTATATTGCTATTGATTGTGTGTTTTATAAAACTAGCTCTATCTAAGCTCGGTTGTGCCGCGCGCGGGAACTTTACATTATTCCGGTATAAAAAGTAAGCCAAGTCGGGGACTTTCAAAGTATGTAAATACCAAAATTCAGCAAAATTGGTTTAGTGGTTTCGCCGTGAGGAGGTAATAGACAGACGGACTTTTATAATATTATTATGGATGTTCTAAAATGTTTTTTAACATAATATTATAAATTATTATTATTAATTAACTACCAAAACGCCTTACGTGGTCGATGTGCTTAAGCTTCGTACCTTATATTTATGGAAAACATTTTTGCCATGGGAGAGATATACTTCGGCACGAATGTGCCGGCTTGACCGGAGTGACACCGCGGCGTATTACAGATATTATCGTCGTTGAAGCTCTAACATCACGTAAGTCACTTTTTGACTATTTAGTCATTTTGATGCCGTTTTGTAAAAAATCGTAAAACGCATCGTTTAAGTTAGGAGCACGTGTCAGCTAACAAAAACTTGTACAATTTTTTAATTGTAAAATTTTATTAGTATGGTGATCTATACAAAATTCAATCATATGTTTCGCTCTCCTGAAAAGTTGCCATTTTTGACTTACGTGGTGTTACAACCTCAACGACGTTACGGACATATTTTTAAGTTTGCCTACCGCCCGACAAATTGTCACATGTTGCATTTAAATATGAATTAAAAGCAAAGATGAAGAGCGTTTAATTTCAGGTTCGTTGCTTACTGAAGCTCGGGTAGAGTATATAGAACTAAGTAGGCCGTCTTCATAGGTAGAGACCGCGCGCGGGTTGCGTGTGTGCGTCTTAGTATATTCTACTAGTTGTTATAAATAATACCGTTTATACAACATTTTCTCATTACTGCTCGGCTCCTATTGGTCGTATTGTGATGTTATATAGCCTATAGCCTTTCTCGATGAATGGACTAACCAAAACAAAAATATTTTTCAATACCAGCCAGTAGTTCCTTAGATAAGCGCGTTCAAACAAACTCTTTAGCTTTATATTATTAAAATAAATGCACCACCGCGTGCACACAAACAAAATATCCAAGCATGATAAGGTTTTTTTCCGTACCGTGTAAAGTAGTAATGTATGAGCAACTATGAGGGCTTTCACATTGCACGGCAACCGTGCGGCGATCGTGTGCCTCCCGTGCCATAAGCACGGCGACTCTCATTGCTCATTCATATTACATTTACATTCGCGTCTCCTAGCTCGGTTCGCGGCGCGCATTAGGGTTCGCAGTTCGTCGAGCTCGTGAGCTTGTGTTTATATTGTATATATGTTTTCATGTTGTTGTTGTTCACTGTGTAATTACCAAAAAAATATATTTTTTTTCTTTCTTTCATATTCTCGCGTGTTGAGTGATGTTCGAACTATAAACAATGGAGGACGTCGAGGTACTGATGATATTAACGTGAGGCTTACTGAGTATTTACAGCTTTATAATAAATTTACAAAAACGAAAGTAAAAATACGTCGCCGTAGAACGATTTTTCTGAAATTTAGTATGGAAATACTTTGAGTCCCGGGGAAGGATATCTGATACTTTTATCCCGAAAAATGAAAAATAAGCAGTCAAGAAGACAACCGGTATGGACTATCGTTTGAGATATAGATAACACAAAGCTCGCGTCTGCTTGCGCTACTTTGACTCGTGCCCAAAAAATTACTTCCGACGCGAGCCCTACGACCCGCGAACCGCGAACCGCGCCACGAGTCGAGTCGCGAGCTCTCGTTTACACTGGCGGCTGTGTGTGGCGGTGGATAGAATCTACGGCGTACACATGCAAGCCGCCCGCGTCCCGTGTTTATAAAGATAGTCTACTGATTGAATATATTTTAGAGGCTCCACATATCTCTGATGGATGGATGGAACAGCTTTTTGGATTATATATTTCCAACGCGAGCCACCGTTAATGCAGTATTTAAGAGAACTCTGTTTAGGGCGGTATGAAAGTCAACATTTTTTACTCGTTAGCGAAACGTAAAGGCCTGAGCACCATTAAATGTTCGTGGATTCTCGTATTTAACATTAGCCAAATATAATACGATACCTTAAAATAATATTGTAAAGGTACGCAGCTTATTCAAGGGTCTGTTTTTATGTTAGCGGGCAAGCGAAGAGACTGATCACCTGATGGAAAGGGCCTGCCGTTGCCCTTTTTTATGATATTTAGGGGGCAAGCGAGCAGACGGGTTATCTGATGGAAAGCAACTGCCGTCGCGTTGCCCGCCTGTATGAGGGAATAAAGAATGGAAATGGGAATAAGGGATTAGGGAAGTTTCGCCACCGGTAAACTCACTCACTGGACGAAACACAGCACAACGCCGTTTCACGCCAGTTTTCTGTGACTAAGTTGTATCTCTTTAGTCGAGCTAGCCCTTTCGTGTTGAAGCATGGCTCTCAATTATTCGTGACCAAGCATCCCACATATTTCATGTCACACTCAACTAAATGTTAAGCCTTGCCATCTAATTTGTGTTATAAATATTAAATGCGATTAATTTTCTTATTTTATAACATTTAAGTGACTGTAGCTGCTTGACGCTAAAATTATCTTATTATTTTGTTCTCCATTTTACCTAATTCATTAAACTTACTAGGTCTCCGCGACGCTCGAGTTACTACAAAAATAGCACTCTCACCTCCCTTACCATACTGTCAGCTCATATTATCAAGAGCGCTAGACAAAGCTGAGTCAAATAAATTAGTTCATTTCTCGACATTATGACTACGGAATCCCTATTTAATACGGATTGCTTTTTGTTCGCGACAAAGCCCCAAATAGAGCCTTATTTACATTAAAAACATCAATCTATTTACGTGCCAGGTAGAAACGGAAAGCGCAATCAATAAATGGTTGGCAAATATTGGAATGCTCGTTTACAATATTTGGCAAATAGACTGTTTGCCAAACAAGTAATGCGCCGTCAAAGCGATCCACAACCAACACACGAACAGACAGAAATCGCTGACGAATCAATAACGGAGTGGCCATTAATTCAGCGGCAGTTGCGGTGCGTTGGAATAACGCATATAAATTGAATTTTATAAAACGTAAGAGTTTATTAGAACGCGCTAATCTCAGGATTTACTGGCCGGAAGTGAAAAATTTTGGTGTTGGTCAGACATTTCTCGAGAAAGGCTATCTACGACCAATAGGAGCCGAGCAGTAATAAAACAAATGTTGTAAAAACATTATGTAACAACAAGTTACATGCGGAATTACACGAGCAAACGGGTTACATGATGGATAGATATCGTCGGCCATAGACACTGGCAACAGAAGAATTTTAGGTGCGTAGCCGGCTTCTCAAGAGGCAATACGCTCTCTTTTTGAAGGTTTGTAGGTCGCGTCGTACTGCTGGCGGTAGTTCATTCCAGACTTTTTCTGTGCGTGGCAGAAAGTTACGTGAAAAACGCATGGTAGAAAATTGCCTCATCGAGATGGTGTGTGTGGTAATTTTAAATTTGTTGTTTTTTATTTTATCAAGAAAACTGATTGGACTACATAGTTTTTCAATAACGAAAGATTTATTTAAATAAATAATAAAAAATCGTGCATATTCCATTTTTGGTCAAGGTTTGACTTACGTGGAATTGACATATGCGAATGACGTACCGTCAACAAACTAGAAAAAAAAATTTCGATGCATAGTTGGAGGCTGTTAAGCTTTTGTGTGTTATCCAACAAAAAATCAGACTTTAAGTTATGAATGCTGTATTATTCTTTAGATCTTACTGAATAATACTGCATTCATAACTCGAAAAATGATTTTTTATTAGATAACACGCAAGCGTTCAGTTATGGTTAAGTTTATTGACGCTTCAACACTACTGGACTAAAAACGCTAAGGAGCTGGGTATTGTGGCTTCGTGTGGCAGCTCATTCCGGCGTGTTTTGCCTCAGTGTTTATGAGAGTCATCCTTATATCGTCGCAATACAGGTCATATTAGAGGCGAATTAACTTTCCTGGACAGCAAATAGTAGACGTACTAATAACACTAGGAGCCTAAAGATTCATTTTGGTGGTAGAATGGGTGGACTGTTGTTCCACTTGCGTTTGGTTCCATCGTACCAGCAATTCTGCCGTAAGCTGTGGAGCTCCTTGGGATTTTATTAGGTAGACCGTAGTGGGGATTCCTAAATAGTCGAATCCTCTCACAACTAAATGTCCGAAAACAGAAAACCCGACTGTAGGAACCATTACAATTTAAACATCAAGTTATGTATATTTTTAGAGTGGCTACTTAAAGCTTTTCATTTTGATACCCCACTCAACCTAAATAGGCGAAAAAAATTTTGGAATCTCACTATTTTGACTTTCAAAATTCGCCATTTGGATTTTTTAATTACATACATGCATACAGGGTGTCCCAAAAGTCAACGTCCAAACAAAAACCCGAGGTAGGCTATGCTAGCTTCTCAAAAATAAAATCCGCCTCATGTATTTTGAAAGAGTGATTTTTCAAAAGTTGACACTTTGTGATGAGTTTAATGATGTTCAAATTGCTTGCCTTCAGCGCTTATGCACGCCCTACATAACCAGAAAACTGGCGTGAAACGTTCGGTGAGTGAGTTTACCAGAGGCCCAAATTTCCAAATCTCCTATGCCTATTTCCATTCCTTATTGCTTGCCCCCTAAATATCTTAAAAAAAGAACCCTCCTAGCGCAGTCGGGTAAAAAAAGGGCGACTTAACCAAAGTCCAGATTTCACGTAAATTATACAAAGCTAGAGATAATGTGCGTACGTGTCCTCGTGGCTGCTAAGTTGTCTGGTTTAAATTAATGAACGTCAATAAATCAATAACTAGCTTTTGCCCGCGACTCTCCTTGTGAGGAATTGACAAATCTGCTATAAAAACTAATATGTCATATGACTATTACGGACATAACGGACTATGTCATTCCGTTCTTTATGTCTATGCGAAAAAGTCATAAAGAACGGAATGACACAGTCCACTTTTGACCTCGGAAAAACGTCATGTCAGTAAGTCGAGTGCTTGCTTCCTCAGGGCCTGACGGAAGGAAAAGCAAGCAAATAAACTAAGCTAAATGCCCAAAAACAGAAAACCGGACTGCAGGAACCATTGCAATTTACACATAAAGTTATGTATGTTTCTAGAACGGCTATTTATAACCTTTCATTTTGATCTAAAAAGGCAGAAAAATATTTTTGCAACCTCAGAATTTTGACTTTCAAATCCGCCATTTTGTTTTTTTAATTTTTTATGTACCACTTGCTTTATCGAGACGAATCTAACGTCACACCTCATACATTAAAATCCATCAAGCCGTTTAGGCTGAAGAGCATGTCAAACAATTATACATACATACATACGCCCATACATTCATACCCCGAAGAACACAGCCCTCCTTCTGGCGCAGTCGGATAAAATCTTTTTTTTTTAAATATTTACTAAGTATGGATCGGGTGAAATAAGTTTTTTTTCTTCAAAATCTTGTGTTATATTTTGAAAAATATATAAAACTAGCTGACCCGGCAATTGTTGTTTTGCCATATAAATAATTTCCCCTAACATTTAGGGGGATGAAAAGTAGATGTTAGCCAATTCTCAGACCTACTGAATATGCATACAAAATTTGGTTAAAATCGGTAAAGCCGTTTCTGAGGAGTACGAAGACAAACATTGTTACACGAGAATTTCATATATTAGATAGTCGGTTGACAGTTTAAACTACTTGTTTACACCATGTTTACAAACATCGAACAGATTGTATATAAAATCTATACGGTGGAATCATAAGACAGGCAATATCTGGTGACGTATGGGGCCAATCTCTGGCTCTGGGTCCAGCGGCCTACTGGAGAGTGATGGTGTCATCGATCACGCCGCCCGATACAGGATTATAGGATGCGTACACACTGGTACACTATGCACCCTTTTTTATATAAAATAATAATTATTATAATTGCCCCCCTGCGAACGGGTTACCTACTGAAGACTAAGAGGAAAGAAGAAGAGTTGCAGGTGCGTTGCCGCCTTTGCAAGAGGGCAAACGCTCTTGAAGGTTCGCAGGTCGCAGCGGTCCGGAAATACTGCTGGTGACAGTTGAGTCGCGTTTTAAGGGGGCAGAAAGATCACATAATGGAAAGCGACTACCGTCCCCCAACAGAAACGATGCAAGTGCGTGACCACATGACTGTGGAAATCCATACAATCAGGGAAGTTGAAACAGATAAAGATCGTGGATCTGAGTAAGTTGGTCGTGTTATGTCAAAATCAGCCGACAGATCTCGACTAACATGGAATTGGCATATTCCGACCAAATAACGTAGGTCCGTTAGTGGCTCTGTTTGAATGTCCCCCATGGTACATTACGCTTCAGTGGCTCAGTGGTATAGAATGTTTTGACTTGAACGTCGTGAGTTAGATTTTGCTAGTTATATCACCTAATTGTGAAATAATAAATGCCCTAATCACCCTAGAAAACCACTCCTGAGTTACCGAAATTTTTAAGTTATCGGTTTAAAAGGTATAACACGGTCACATAAACCTGAATTGATAATAAACCGTGATAAATAAATGTAAAAAAAACATAACAAAATGTCTAAAAACAGCAACAGAAAACTAGCAAATTGTTATCTTGTATCGGTATCGGTATTTTAGCTAGTTTAATGTTGCTGGTTTTGGACATTTTCTTATTTTTTTTTTTTTATATTTCTTTGTCGAGGTCAACAGTCTAGTCAATGTGACCGTGTTATATAATATCATCATTATTTTTGAAACACAAGACAGACACAAAATCGACGACCCCGACTATAAACCAAAACCGAATTGTAAAAATACAACACGTTCGCTTGTTCTAGTATAATGCTAGAATAATTAATGGTTGTACGAGTGATAAATGTGGGGGATAAAATTAATAAATTGAAAACACATGTGACACACATTAACGACGTTGCCTCAGAGTTCGGGAGACTTGTGTAACAATGAGTGAAACTTTTATTGGTGTTAATTATTAACAATAATGACTACGTTAATTATGAAGATTTTTAGTAATTTCTTCGTCACGAAGGGCGGCCGCAAACGTAAGTTTTGTATATTAGGTTTTCGAAGTCGGTTTCCGCAATCGAACTCTAGAATTGAATGCGGAATTCGTTTCGTACGTGGAAACTAAACGTGTGCGCTATTGTCTTTCTGTTCAACATTAACGGTATGGTTCATTAACCCAGTCAAATTTCTATACAAACCGCGATTGTCAACAACAAAGTGACAACCCTTTGTTTACAATTTCGTCTTATATTGAAATGACAAATTTTTTGACAGATGGTTAATGAACCATACCTTGGGCAAATGCTTAATAGATAATGCATTCGGGAGTCCGAAGGCGAAATTTCGCATTAGGAAACTGATCTAAGATTTCGTTTTTGTCACAAACTCATCCTGAGTTTGTCAGTTATCACTTGTCGGGCGGTAAAAGGCAGCGTCTGAAGATTTTGTTTGTTTGTTTGAACGCGCTAATCTCGGGAACTACTTGCCGGAATTTAAAATATATATATTACATATTTTTATGTTGATGAGTACATTTGTCGAGGAAGGCTTTATATAATCTCACGCTTCGACCAACAGGAGTCGAGCATTAATCAGAAAATGTTGTAAAAACGGGATAATTTATAAAGTTTCACGCGGACGGAGTCGCGGGCTACAACTACTTTTTTTTTAAATAAGGTTTTGTGACTCACGTAGAATTCCAGTAAAGTAACTGAAACATCGAAAGTCTCAAGCAAATGAAATGATAATATTTGTTTTCAAAAATGAATTTATTGGAAACGCAGCTTAAGGGTCCCAAACTTGCTTTAGTGTGAACTAGTACCGGAGGGACCCAAATGATCAAGTATTTCTATTGAGGGGCGATATTAATAAGTAGATACGCCTCTGACCCGCGCCCCCAATTTCGTCAGGACAAATCTCCACCGAGAACAGACGTGATTTCACATTATTAGCTGGTAGCATCTAATGTTTTTGGCATTTGATGTTTTGATGTTCATTTTTAGGGTTCCTTGCCCAAAGGGTAAAAACGGGACCCTATTACTAAGACTTCGATGTCTGAGCATCTGCTCGTCTCTCTGTCTGTCTGTCCGTCTGTCTCCAGGTTGTATCTCAAGAACGGTAATAGCTAGAGAGTTGAAACTTTTACAGAATATTTCTGTTGATGCTTTAACAAGAAATACAAAAAACACAATAAATTGAATATTTAAGAGTAGCTCTACAGCAAATACGTTTTTTGTTATATTGGTTATAAAATAATAGATTGACGACCTCTGTGGCTCAGTTGGTAAGCGCGTTGGTAGCTTACGCCGGGGGTCGCGGGTTCGAATCCCGCCGAC
>JAOTAV010094278.1:0-10928 GCA_026546445.1 Cyclargus thomasi | reverse complement strand
TGGTCGACTAGTCGGTCGACTAGTTGGTCGACTAGTCGGTCGACTGGTTGGTCAACTAGTCGGTCGACTGGTTGGTCAACTAGTCGGTCAACTGGTTGGTCGACTGGTTGATCAACTGATTGGTCGACTGATTGGTCGATTGGTTGGTCAACTGGTCGGTCAACTGCTCGGTCAACTGATTGGTCAACTTATAGGTTAACCGGTTACTCGAGTAACCAGTTGACCGCCGAGTTGACAAACCATGGTCAACTCGTTGGTCAACTGGTTGGTCGATCTTGAACTTGTAGTTACAGACTTGGGTTTCTGCAACTATGCAGATTCTTATTTAATGTCTGAAAACCAGCTGTTCAAAAGTCAAAACTATCGACATGTTATTAATCTATTAAATAAAATATCGACATGGTAAGTATCTAGTGGTAGTCAAGTGCTATTACTAAAACTCAAGTCTTTACCGATGCGGGCTCTTAGCGGCGTCAAATGCTTCAGGAGTATTTTGTAGGATTAACGGGGATTACTTGGGCGCTGCTAATAAATAGACACTCTCTGAGATATTAACACTTTAAAGTTCCTTGAAAAAGGATTACACGAGGGCCACTTTGCAAATCAAATGAAATTAATTACATACCTACCTGGAAACAACCAGCAACCAGAAAGAGTCCAATGATGTTGGTAATACACCTAATAATATAATATGCCGTCCTTAGGATAATACTGGTTATACTGATGCTAAAGTTGACTACTGATAACATTAGCGGTTCCCCTAATAGTAATGTGTCGTCATCGTATCTAAAGATTTATGTATGTTACTCTTTCACGCCCAAACCGGAGGACCAATTTTACTGAAACACGGTATGAAGATGCTTCGAGAGCCGAAAAAGAACACAGGATACTTTTCAGATCTCAGGAGAATGTACGGTTTCTGGGCAAATCGGCGTGAACGTGAATTTTGGTTCAACCGAGTAGCGGGCGTCATCTTGTTGAATACGATGATGAAATTTATGATAATTTTGATGTTGATGACGACACCGAATCGATTGAATATCCATACGGTACAATGAGACAAGGGCGGCACTTTCACTGAACGCCGCGTGGCTCGTGACGCCGATAAACCTACATGTTTATAGTGTTGAAGTTACGGAGGTTCACTTTGTCCGGTGTGAGGGTCAGGCTAGGAGCGATTTTAGTCCGTCGGCTTCTACTACTTCTACGAATTTCTGATCAGAGAAATTCGGACTCCTGTCAGATACCACACTAAAATTTATCGGATATTTCAGCTAACAAGCGGTGGAACTGCTGGGACAAAACACTGATCATAAGGATTTTTGTTTGGTGAGGAACCTGTTAGCTGAAATACTATTAAATATATATAATAATATTGACTACTTGTCAATAATATGCAAAAAGATTACTTTGACTGCCTGTTAATACTGAATTCCTTTTTAATTTTTTTTTCAGGTTTTCTTATCTTTTTTTAATTAAGAAACAAATTAATAGATTTGAAAATTTCCTTTAATTTTGTCGCTTCCGCTCCTGATTTGGCGCCTTGGTCCATATTCGTGTTACAATAAGTTTGAAAACTTTAAGAGAACGACTTTTGTTTTGGACGTTTTTGAACGCGGCACCATTAAGGGAACGTGTAGCTCGTTTACTCGACATCTCGACTCCTAAATGTTCGCCGAAATACTTACCACGTGTAACTTGTCAAACTCGCGTGTAGAGGTGTAGGCTCGCGTAGGGTTTACTGAATTTTTATCAAACTTAATGAAAATAATGCAAGTATATAATGTGTTTCATTTATGTTGAAAATGAATTTTCATCAAGACCCTAAAGTACAATCAATTATTATCTTTTAGCTTGTGCCCGCGGCTTCGCTCGCGTGGAATTCGAAAATTGGTAAAAATGCTTTTTTTTTAAAACGGTATTTTTTTTTCAAAACAAAAGTATATATAAGTAATTTATTGTGTTGTTGGTTCTCGGTGGAATTTCCGATGATAATGTATTTCAAAACCGGTCGTGCATTGTTTATAAAATTGTTATAAATTACAGTAAATATAGTGGAAACAGTGCAAATAAAAATTAGTTTTATCAATGTTGAAAAGTAGGCTATGTTAATCTTCATCCTTTCAACTAAGTCGATTCCGAAAATCAAGTCGATTGGTTGCTTCTTTATGGCGTGAAGGACAAACAAACAAATAAACACACTTTCCTATTTATAATATAAGTAAGGATATATTTATTTTTCGGTCAGGCATCGCATCCACTGGTTATATAAACACGATTAAAACATCTATCGTGATGTTTTTATCGTATTTTAACCAGTTCACACAAACTCATTTACGATCGATCGAAGTGACCAATCGCAAATGAGTCGCTTACGTTCCAAAACATTACCTGATAAAACTGTAATTCTTATTTACTAGGAATAAACAGGGATCACACAGGGTTCGAGTCTATTTTCTAGGGATTTACCTCTCGAACCTCTCGCAAGACGCTATAAGCCCTGAAATTGATTCCGACGAGATTGTATTCGAGAACAAACGCTGACGTAGGCTTTTTAAGCTTTTTCGTTTCTCACTTAACTGTAAGGATGGATTTTTTTCAATTTCAAATTTGGTGTAAGACATGTTTTTATGACATTTGCAACACAAACTTCAAGTTCATAATACTAACTGTACCGAGTTGTCGTTGACAGATTTACTTAAGAAAAGTGTTTTTTATCCATCACTAAGTTAATACAGTTTTTTAAGAACATAGAGAGAAAACTTTAATGATTTGTAATTAAATTAATTGTTAATTCATTATTGGCCTAAAAGGGCCTTGTATTTAGGCCCGTTAAATAAATAAAAAAAAGTTGATAATACTGTGACTGGAAGTGGAAAGCGTGACCTTTGGAAGGTTCGCGTGGGGGAATGCAAGTGAGGGGCCTGCACTTTTTTAGGAGCGAACTTCAAGTCGACACTTTTAGCATTGGTACCTCTAGATTATACGATGGTCTTTTTATATTATACTGGTCCATGGTAGAAGGAATAAAGAAAAGTTAATATCTAGATAAGCTGGTTTTATTTTACACCGATTCACTTCACACTCTCTTAATCTCGTGTCAGGATATCGTGCATTCACTTTTAAATAACGAGAAATAAACGAAGACGAGAGAGATAAAATCCAGATTAGAGAAAATAGGACTTAAAATTACTAACTAGAAATTAAATTAATAGGCATTAACAATGTATTTTTAATAATCCATATTAATATAATCACACTAGTCCCGTTCCACGGAATTCTCTATCACGTTTAAGAATTTTTTAAATTCCTATTTTTAAAAATCCTATCTTTTAATTAAAAAAAAAAGAAAAGAAAATTATTTTTACTCAAAGAATCTCCCGATCCCCAGACGCGAGGATGCCCCGAATTTTATACGAAGACTGACGGAACTAAAGTTTTTATTTATTTTTTAACTCGATTTATTTTTTTACTTCTCCACTCTAAAATCCCTTTTTAAATTAGGCTACAATATGGTTAAGCCATGTTAATAATCGGTCTGGTTTATGATTTCAACACCGCAAACTGCAAATAAAATCGTGATTAAAAAAAACTTCAAACTATTTTTATATGATAAGAGAGTAAGGTCGTTTGTCCACTGCCGTCCGTCACCGTCAACGAGATAATTTTAAACAATTAAAATGCCACTTTATTACCCAGCCTATACGTTTAATTTTTTATCGACATTGGTCTAACACCCATTTCGTCGACATGTCATTAGTGGCGTTGAGGAAAATGAAACCTGTAGTCAATTTCATACAGAGCAACTTTATCGGACCGAAATAATCTCTTATTCTCGGTGGTGGAAAAACTACGTAAGGATGAAAACTCATAATGATATGTTATCATTATGAGCTTCGATCCTTCCGCCATAACTCACAATAATAACACGCTTATAGGATCGACAATTCCCAGATTCAGTTAGTCATGTTTACTGACAGGGCTATGATGATTCATGATCGATGGTCCCTGACGAACGTATCCCGCGGAACCAATCTGTAATACTGAGTCGGTATCGCTTAATGACACTGTGACGACAGCTGGTATTGACTTCTAGATCTATTGTGTATAGTTATTACCTATACAAGTATAAAAGCAGCGCGTTTATACTCTAAAGGGGCTGATCACCTGCCATAAAGATGATCTATCTGTGTGTCGATTCGACAGGATTTCAGAAAAAACCTACTATGGATGGTCTCGGAGCTCACAGGTCTGTAATATGTAATTTTTTGTATTAAATTAGGGGGCAAGCGAGCAGACGGGACCGACTGGTGGTGAGCAACTGCCGTCGCCCATGGACACTTTTAGCATCAGAACAACATCAAAAGGAATAGGCTACGGGAATGGGGATATCCCTCGAGTGTCGAATGTTTTTCGAGCGTATATATACACACATACATACGCTCGAAAAACATTACTCTCCTTCTGGCGCACTCGGGTAAAAACAATTTTCATTTAAAGTCAAATAAAAAGATTCATATACAAACCGCTCAGTCATTCACAACACATGTCGTCGATTTATTTTACGTTTAATTTTCATTTTTTTTTTAAATTTTTTATAATTTTTCGAGCGTATGTATACACACATACATACACTCGAAAAACATCACTCTTTCTGGGGCACTCGGGTAAAAAAAATTTTCATTTAAAGTCAAATAAAGAGATTCATATACAAGCCGCTCATTCATTCACAACACATATCGTCGATTTGTTTTACGTTTAATTTTCATTTTTTTTAAAATTATTTAATATTTCATTTTTTTTAAGTGACATATCAGACGTATCCCCGCGCAGTGGGCACTGAGCGACACTTTCTCCTTTGCGAATGTCGATCGATATGCAAATAAAGGTCGCCAGGTTCCTGCTGACTCATGTGTCGAACACCCCGTATAAAAGGCTAGCAGTCCCAGAATAGAGAGAGGCAGAACACGAGGATGCCATGTAAGCCCTATCTAATGGTAGGTAAAATGTTTCAGTAACTAAAACGTTGTTTATATGAGTAAGAAAAAAAAAGGTACATTGATTCAATAGCATTTTTCTCAATGCGCTGCGGTACTATAGAGGTTGTAAATAATAGAGTTTAGAAATGACAAAGTTATGAATACTTTATGAATGTAAAGTTGAGTATTATTCTAAGAAAATAGATATTACTTTAACTTCTTGAGTATTGGTTTATGTTTATTATAATATGCATTTTAATAATAATTTTTATATTGCAAAACGTCGTAGCACGGAACATGGCAGAGAGTGCGAACTTGTTTTCTGTCTCTGTTAATACTGTGGTCCATTCCGCTACTGGCTCTACGTGTCGAACACCCTGTACCGTGGCTCGCCGGTCGCGGTCATATCGCCAGCCGTACAAGGGAATCCCAGATCCATAAAAATGCAATAAGCGTAAACCTCGAACCGCGGATTTAATTTTCCGATTAAACCGTAAAGTCGTCGGAATAAAGTTGGTAATATAATAAAGTTTAATATAATATTTTTAAGATAAGAATAAAATTTCGACCATTTTATTTTTCTGCCTGTAACCAGTTTCACCTAACGGGAACAGATCAGTAGAGACTAACGGTGAATTCATCATATTATATGATTCGATACTGATAAATATCAGAATCGAACGAGTCGAACGCAGTGAGCGAAATGAATTTTAGAATTCAGTAAACGGTACCTCGCATACATGCCGGCACTGAATCGTCCGATTCGTCCGAATCGTTCGCTGTCAAATTTAAGGAGGAAATAACTTCGATTCTTTCGGAAGTGAGTTCATCATAAGGTTTACATACCACCCTTAAATATTTAATTTTTCCCTATTTACTCAAGGTAGTTGATTAGCAGACGCGCATGTGTGTACACACATAGTACAGTTTTAATAATACGCTGAACCTAAAATGTCGATAGCGGTGAATCGAAGTAAAAGTTCATGCATTCGTAGAGCTAATACTGATACATAGGCCACGAAAACCACGACTTACAAAACGAAAATCGTAACTTAATTATTGTAAAAAAAAATATCATATTTTTTTTAATTTTGGGAAAAGCGAGCTAAACTATAATGCAGGTCCTTAATAATTACCCATGTTTTTATACGGAACGATCATCCACAATTTTCAGTAGAACTTTATCAACTCATCGAACAAATGCGAATAGACACGAATATCGGCGTGCAGAGGCGAGTACGGCCTCTTCACAATCGTGCAACCGTCCACATAATCGTTCGTCGCACTCACTTCGTCAAGTCACCGATCGAAGGCGAGTTTAGACAATAAATATCGGCGAGCTGAAGCGAGTATGCCCTCAACGTAATCGTGCTTACGTCATCTTTATCTATTTGCATGAATGTAGTTACAAAGTTCTTAGTTACAAATAATTACATTGGTTAATATAATAAATACATTCTGCCATTTACAAGGTGTTCAATGTCAAGTAATTTAATAATTGAAGCTAGTTTATCATCAACAGAATCGTAAAAAAAAAACCTTTAATTTAACCTTAATTTAAATTTAAATCATTATCTGTATTTTCCGATTATGAAGAGGACCCAACACAATCGTGCTCTCGTCATCGACCGTATTCGCCAATTACGAAAACGGAGCTATAAAAAATCCAACCATAGCTGTAGTATTTTGAATAACATCCAACTTGCTGGCCACGCGCAGCAGGTACGCGTGAAAGACAGCTCCATTATCCACCATCGATTACCGTGATGGCGCCCGAATGACAAGCGTAATGCTCCTCGGCGGGCAATTAACACAGCCCACCGTTATCGTGCGAGGGCGATCATTAGAGATACGGCATTTATTCATATGTGATCAAAACTTTTTTTTTCGAGACGACACTGCATTAAAGCGCCACGAGTCACGACACTTTTCGTTTCGTAGAAGTTCTATGTAACGGCGTGTGTCGCATCAAGCGTTTAGTACAAATTAGAGAAGTCTCACCATTAATGTAAAAATAATGTTATGATTAAAATAATGCATTGTTTATTTTGTTACTTTAAGAGCATTTAAATTAATAAAATTGAATTACTTTTAACAATTTAATTTTATTATACTTTAAAAATTTTATTCTGGCTACACTAGCAACGTGCAAGGCTCTTCCACGACCGCCATCTTAGGGTTGTTGTCGGTTAGCGGGTAAAACGGGGTAATAACTACTTTATTACTACGGGGGTCTATCCCCAAAAAGTGTATTTATGAGTAGTCAGATATAAAGAGATGAAGTGTCAAGTACAATATAAATGTAAGTAATATGCAGAGTTTTTTTTTATCAGCGAACTAAAAACCGACTCAAATAAAGTTGTTACTCTTTACCATCGTGGATATAAAATATACGCGGTGTAAACAGTGTTCAGGGCCTTATGAAAACAGCTAAATCATTAAAATATACGAAAGTATAAAATTTCTATTCGGCAACCATCAGACTTTTTCAACTCATTGAGCCCTATAGCTAAAAGTGAAAACAAAAAAATAAACCACAAAAAACTTTTTTCTATCAGCTTTCACGCTTGATTACGTTAGTGGGTCTAGATTTAAAAACCATCACAAATCAGTCAGTTCGTAACCTAGTTCATACAATACAAAAGATAACACAGAACTCGAGTACTACGCAAATAATAGACTGAAAAATATTAGTTTAACAATTTCGGAAGGGGCACAAAAACAAGGAGACAAAAAGTCTTCTAAAATATTCGGTCTACAATAAGTTATGCTTAACAAAAACTGTATAAGAGCGAGGCCACATCGTTTTTTTGCTTCGCGATTGATCAACGCTGCGTTATGCGAGCTCTTGAAGACATATTGCAGCAAACATGAGAAAATCACCTTAAGATATTATGTAACTCTCTTGAGAGTTGGTGTGGACCCGAAGCCTTGTCATCACAAATTTCCACAGCTACAAATTCTATTTGAAGCAAGCCACGATTTACCCTTGATGATATCAAATCATATCAAAATATTTTTTAATCAAATCCTATTTTTTGGCGAGTTAAGTGCGAAGTAACCCCCTTCCCCCCACACCTCTAGCGTCTCCCGCATCCCGCAACTCTCGAACGAATCTTCTTTCAGTTATAGTTGATATGGAGGAGGAGCGTGAAATACCAATATTATTTTAAAATAAGTTTCTAATCTTGCATATTTTTAATAAATAAAACGCTACGAACACTACAATATTTAAAATACACAAATTAATACTCTTTTGTTTATGGTTGAAGTCTGTGATTTTTTTTAATTAAATTTATGCCACATTGAAGTCTGTGATTGAAATGGGAATAGATAATATTTTTATAATAGCTCCTCTACACGAAGGATTTAAATGTTATGGTGGAATTTCGACCGCAGTGCGACCTCTAGTATAACACAAAACGGTTTTGCAACCTGCAACGCACCGCTGTCCGCAACTCGTGGAGGCAGTGTGGCTCCACTCTCAAAAAACATAGTAAATGTAAAATCACGCCGCGTACCCCACAATTAGAGTTCCACAGCGCCTTTGCACAAGCGACTTTTTCCACGTGGATTCTTGCATTTTATAAAGAAAAACTCTACACTATGGCGGGAATAAACATCTCACTTCCTCGCTTTTCCCATTTCCTAAGAAACTCGGATACCGAGACGTTAGGGAGAATGGTGTTTTACAATAAAAGGCGTTCGTTTTCTATTGCTCTGAATGAAAATCATTTTGAACGTTTGTGGATTAAAAATTAGTGTCCGACCAAACCTCATTCTTTAGCTATATTCCAACAATGTTAGTGACGAAATCTTCAGGAATCTTTAAGGAAAATATTTCTTCGTTTCTTTTACGGTTTTCCTGGACTTAACTTAAGCTTTATATATTTAGTGAAGCGATATATCAGACACCATTATGTGTCAATACTAATATTATCAATTGGGAAAGTGTGTTTGTTTGTCCTACCTTTACGCTATAACGAAGCAACCAATTGACTTGATTTTGCCATAATTGAAATACAGTAACATACCTTTGGTCATGGGAGCTCATCGTGTTTCCGAAACGGTGATGTTTTAACGCGAATTCCACGCGGGCAAGAGCCAGCTAATTATAAAAGCCATATTAAAAAACCCCACCTCAGACACCGCGCTATCGATCACCCACAACTGGGTGGCCTAAATGAAAGCTGCGTAAATCCATTTAGCGGAAAGCCCACTGGCCGGCTAGGGTTGCCAGATCGAGTGTTCCAACTATTGGGATCAATAACCGATTTTTTGGGGTTTTAGGGCTTTCGTCGAAAGAAATAAAAAAAGCGAATCATAACTTTCAAACGTAATAAAGTAAACACATTTCCCTCAGCGGTGAGTTCAACTCGCACATCGGCTCGACTCCGATCGTGGTTGCAAGTTTCGTGTTTGAAAAAGTGAATTATCGAACTAGTTTTTTTTTAAAAGATTATTTTCTTTGCCGGGAGGACAAGCAAAAACTGTAGAGAATCCCGCCTACTCCCGACCATCTGGCAACCCTATGGCCGGCAGTCGGCGAAGCGCGATCGATTTACAAACGTATCAGCTGTGCACGTGGCCACTATTTCCGACGGGTCGACGGCCGCCGGCCTTGCCCTCGCCGTAGATCAGATCAGACCTATACTGCGAATATAGATCACGATATCGTGGGACAAAATTAGAGAATCGAGTAGCATCGTACAGATCAAAATATATTTTCCAAGTTCCACTGAAATACAGTCTAGGGGGCACTAAGTATGCTCAACCCTGTAAAATTCAGTTTTTACTGTAATGGATACAATCAATTTAAATTTTGTCTTAAAGAAAACTTGAGACTGGAAATTTCTATCTTCTTAACTGACCTCCAAAAAAAAGTTTCTTAATTCGTTCCTTTTGGTTTTTCAATATGCATTTTACTGACAGGGCCGCATTAATTCGCCAAGGGCTCTTGATTAATTAGTGGGCTTGAGAGTAACGCGACTGCCATAAGTTTTATAAAAGTTTAACAATGCACGATTATAATCCTGGTGTACCTAGAACAGAAATGTAACGTTTGCTTATAACGAATAATTCTATCTATCCCTTGTCTAAGGATTACACGTTCCGTGTATACGTTATCTGTTATGATTTACACGGCCTATTTTTGTAAGACGCTTAAGTTGGTATTACTATCTGAGAATCCGATTAGTATCCGTCATCATATCTTCTCTATATAAAACAGAGCTTCAAAACATCATACGTGTTGTGTTGTGTAAATAAACCACCTTATGTGCTTATTGCATATTCTGGATCTGTTTTAACTTTAATATAACTATAGCGTTTTCTTGCGGCTTCGTTCGCATTAAGAAGTATTTTCATACAAACTTTCAACCCATATTTCACTTAGAGGTAGAATTTTTAAAATTCATTTCTTAGTGGGTGTCTTCTCAATAAAACAATCCTACTCACCAAATTTCGTGACTGTAGCTTTTCTTGCTCGGCGAGTATGAATTAGTCAGTCGGGATTAAAATACTATTTAAAATACTATATCTATATATACAAAATAAAGACGGGATTTAACTCGAAATCTGTTGAACCAATTTTCATGGTTATTGATTCGTTGGATTTATCTCCGCTCCGAATAACAGAATACATCTTAAAAACAATGAAAACCAATGTGTGTAATAAATACTCATCATTTCGATAAATTCTCATTTGATTGCTACATATCAAACATTTGCCAATCCCATCCTGTCAAATACTGTAACTATTCATGTTTGCGTTTAGAAATTTATTTTGTGTAAAATGTCTCGACAGTTCATTAGCTGTTATATTTGTTTGTTTTGGACATTAATTAGTGTAAATTATTTATTTATTATGTAATTATTTATTTCCGAAAATAATACCTATGATTTTTTCTACAGGTTAACAAATGTGTAAATGTCTTTTTATAAGTGTCT
>JAOTAV010094277.1:0-10929 GCA_026546445.1 Cyclargus thomasi | reverse complement strand
CCCCCCCCCCCCCCCCCCCCCAACCCCCCCCCCCCCCCACCCCCCCCCCCCCCCCCCCCCCCCACCCCCCCGCCGCGAGGAACACGATTTTTTTTTTAAATATGCTTTTATCTTGCATATTTTTAATAAATAAAACGCTACGGACACTACAATAGAGACACTACCATATTTTGAGTCAAAATATTCAAACACGTCAAAATTTTTGACATGACACGATTAATAAAATTAATGGCCAGGTAACAGACCTTTATGCAAAAACTGAAGTCTGTAATTGAATTGAGTATAGATTATATTTTTTATAGCTGCACGATGAATTTGATTATTTATGGTCGAATTTCGACTACAGAGCGACCTCTAGTAATAAAAGTTATTCAATCCTGCTACTTTCATACAAGTCCATCACTTTAACTTTCATAAGCTAGCATCAATAAGGGAATAAATAATTAAAAACAATTGAAAATGTTGTGGTGTCTATGTCAGTAGTCGAGTACGGTTTTCAGATTCAATACTTTCTGATGCACTTATGCTCAGGATACACGAGGCTAGTTTTACTACTACTTGTCTTTTGAACTATCTTGATAAGATGACCTGACTTGGGACATGCTTTTTTATGATATTAAAGGGCCAAGCGAGCAGACGGGTTACCTGATGAAAATCAACTATGGATACTCGTAACATCCAAACATTAAAGTGCGTTGCTGGGATTAGGGAAGTTGGGCCACCAGTAAACTCACTCAAAGAACGAAACACAGCACAACGCAGTTTCATGTCAGTTTTCTGTGGCCGTGGTATCACTCTGGTCGAGCCGCCGCAATCATGCCGAAGCATGACTCTTCCACGGCAATAAGCATCCGTTTTATGTACTTGAGATCGGAAAATGTCTCATTGGTTTTACTCGCCTTCACCGGTATTTGAACCTGTACCCTCTCGAACCAGAGTCTTACCTACTATGCTACGCTCAATGCTAAGCTAGTTCTGTTTACATGCGTATAAATTAAGCTAGTTTTGTATACACGAAAAAAGTACTAAATCGTTAGTTTATTGGCACTAGCTTGCTATCCTATACCAAACCAACCTCGTGTATACCGGGCATTAGTAAAGATTATTAATTAGTTAATTACTTTAAGATTCCTAAACTAAGTCGAAAACGTAATCTGTCAAATTTACAGTTAATTACAGTTCATTCAGTCATTTAAAATCGTCTCTATGGGTAGTTTGATGTACTTATTTTGGAAAATGAAACCAGGGTCAGGGTCTGAATCCATATCCATACTTCCATGCTTGATATATACTTATACTTTGACGACCTCTGTGGCTCAGTTGGAAAGCGCGTTTGTAGTTTAAGTTGGGGGTCGCGGGTTCGAATCCCGCCGAGGGAACAAGAGTTTTTCAGTGTTCCTGGGTCTTGGATGTGTATTAAACATGTGTATAATATAAAGTTATTAAATATATTTTCGTTGTCTGGTACCTGTAACACAAGTCCCACGCGTACCTAGCACGGGGCCAGACTGACGTGATGTGAAGCGTCCATAGATATAAAGTTAATATAATACAGTTTATACTTTATACTTAATGTTATAAATGCGAAATTGTGTCAGCCTGTCTGTTAACTCTTCACGTCCAAACGGAATTGATTATGCAGAAATTTGGTAAAATACTTTAAATCCCGAGGAAGGACATAGGACACATTTTTATAAACGAATTTTGCCGCAACATAGTTGCGGGCATCATCTAGTTCTCCACACCGTGAGCGTTACGCTTTTGTCCACCACCACCGTCAACCGAGAACGAGATTACTCCGGCCCGATAAAATGCAACTGTATGACGTAGGCGACACCTTTCATTTTCCTCTACGCTGTCAATGACGCGACGACATGGACGATAGAGCAATGTCACTAGAAAATGAAACCAATAGCTTAGATAATAAAGTTGCATTTTTAAGATCTGCTTGTATAAGTCTGCATCGTGAGCAGACCCTTAAGACATAATGGTAAGCCCTACATAAATAATGAGGTATCCGAACAACGCCAGCCTTAAACACCGGGCCTTAAGCTCTAATTACACTTGACTTAAAAAAGCTCTCGAAGGCAGAATATAATGTATTCAAAATTTGTGAAACATAATTTATCTTTGTAAGTCTTTTCGTTTTGGGAAATAAGGCTTAGGATTAATACAATCTTATTAGACTTTTCTTTCTAATTGTCAGTGTGTCTGTCTGTTACATTTTAATCCGCTGAATTAATTATTGTTATTCCCAATTGATATGTTTTGAATCTTGTTAGTGATATCCTCGAGCAATTAAGCGCGCTAATTTCAACGTACAATAATTTTAACATTACAAAGTTACTGACAATATTTAAGATGAAGTTAAATACGAGTATAAAACACTAGCAGATACGACATTTGTTAGTCCGTCGGACTGATTCACGAATCAAAACATTTCTTAAGACCTTCTCCCGCAAAAAAAACATTGAAAATCGGTCCAGTCGCTCCGTAGGAGTTCAATTTTTTTTTATTTATTTATTCGCATTCGTCGCATGTAACATCTATGGTCATTAGCAACCACATGAAATAAGAATTTTTCAGTTCATTATTACATATACAACAATAAAGTAGAACCTCGATAATTTAATGGTTACTTAAAAACCTTTATAAGTACAAAAAAATATATGTTTCAAGGCAACTTAAAGGGTAGCTGCCCTTGATAACTTAAAATATTTTGTGCTTTCCTTGGACAAATCTTATCGAGGTTCTGTCGTATACATCTTACAGGAGACCGTATTTAAAGAAAATTTAGCTTAAGTAGGATATTTAAGGTAGTTTAGCCTCTTCATTACCCAATTATACAAATTAGCTTCCATTATAAAGGCACTTTTTTCTAATTGGGTATTCGTAAATATTTTAAGGGCACAAAATCAAATTGAGGTCAGCCAATCGATTTGAGCCGTTTGTTCAGTGATCCTAACTCAAGTGTTGATTTACACTTGAGTTAAACTTCGATTTGACATAATAGTAAGCGCCAGCCACTGGATAGGGACCATCCATAAAGTACGTCACACCTCAAGGGAGGGGAGACAAAGTGTGAGATGGTGTGACGGGGGGAAAGTGAGGTCCTTAGTTATGTGACATCACATTTCAAATGTTCCAAATTGAATCTCGAAATTTGAAATATTATAATAATTTTTAAATGTAAAATTGCAAATTCGTGACATCACAATACCTGTGATAAGGGGGGAGGGGTCTAAAAATAATGAAATTCGTGTAAGGTTGCATAAATACAATTAAAATATGTATAATCAATTTAAAATATACTACTTTAAAATTATGCCAGTGAGCTAGTAACTCTTCTCATATTGTGAGTTTATGGGTAACGATACTTTTCATCAGGTGACCGGTTTGCACGTTTGCTCCCTTTAAAAAAATCTCAGATACACGAGGCCAGTGTTTTTAAGATAGGAAAGCGAGCTACTTGCAGTTAGAGCAGACAAGTTATATCAGGGAAGTTGATTTATTGTCAAAATGCGGTCCTAAGTTAATTTGGTCACGTGATGTCAAACCCAGCCAAAAGAGCACGACTAGCGTGGAATTAACATGCTCAGACCAAATGACGTAGGTCCGTCAACTGGCTATGAATTTCAAATTCTTCGATGGTAGACAAAACTAGTTCCATTTCTAAGATAGTAAACTAGTTGACAAGCCAAGGTCAGTTAGTTAGCCAAGACAGTTTAAAAGCTTTAATAAAAACTAGCTCCGTGTGTCCTAGGTATAACGTCTCAAATAGAGTTCCAGTGATTTAACTTTATTTCTTATCGCGTTCACGAGCCTCTTGGAAGTACGCCAACATTTATTTATCTATTGAATGCCTTTTATGTGACTTATGTAACATGTTGGTAAGCCAGGATTATACTACTGTAAGTGGAACCATTTAATTGTCTGTATGTTTGTTTACTCAAGATAAAGTGAGTCCCATGAAAAAGGATAATAATAAAAAATTTTATCACACTAATCATACAGTTCCAGATTTTTTTTCACGCTGCATTTCTGAATATCGTGGCATTACTACTAAGCTATCTTGCTAGAAGACTGACGGTAAATTTCGTTAATAGTTTACCATACACTTTAAAATAAATGTTTAGCTTGTAAAACCAACCTAACTTTCATTTTATTGTAGGAAACATTTTCGAATAGCTATTTTGGAGCCGTAAACATGCAACGGAAGTGTTATAGAGGTTTCATAAATATGAAATTTATATTTTAAAATGCCGGATCCACACAGTGCAATATCAACAGGTCAGGGTAACTTGTTGCCCACGTTTTATCTGATGGTGTAAACACTTCATTACGCACGTAACGCTCTTGTTTTTGTTCCCCTTGACATTCGATGTTTTTAAAAAATAAAACTCGTGATATATACAGGGTGAAGTGAAAACGTCTGCGTAATAAACTCAAATAGAAATAATTCACTGCATACGCCGTAAGATAGCATAAAACTTTATATAAAATTTCAAAATTTGTATGAAATTTCATGCCAAGTTAATACCCTACCGAAGCAATGCAGTGCAATTTTTTTTTTCATTTATACTAAATGACATAATCGATCACACTAATATTTTAAATGTGAAACTTTTTTGTTTGGCTGTTTATCCGTCAATCGTGTAGAAACTTGTTAACGGATTTTTAACGTTATTTCACCCGGGCAAAGTCATAGATAAATATTCGTATTAGCATTTTATAACTTTATTTGGTTTCAGGTATACATTTCTATATATATAATAAAACAGCAAAATTGGCGTGTCTGTACGTTTAGAATTTATACAAAATCATAAATGTTGGGGAGCTAAGGAACAAAAAAAGTAATAGGGCACAAATCGATAGAAAAAATGTTATCCGTTTGTCTGCTTGTACGAGCTCTTCCCGAAGCTACTGGACGAATTTAAATAAATCTTTTTTATGTTTAATAGCTTTTAATTCTGGGCAACATATAGGATACTTTCTATCCCGTATCATCAACTAGTATACATTACGTTACGCCAGATATGTAAGCAATAAGTTTAATGTAAAGTGGTAAGACGATTGCCTTAAAATTTATTAAACAATTCCTTAACAAGCGCCAAGTCTGTATAAAAATCGTACACACAGAGTATTTATATTATAACTATATCTAATGGATAGCGACTACCATCACCCATAGACACTTGCAACATCAAAAGAGTTGCAGGTTACTATAACAAAATACGAGACGGACAGATTTATTTTTTAGGTTAAGTAAACGTGCCAAACCATACACGTAAATGGAAACTATTATGTATAGAGTTATAAATGCTGTAATGTATATATGTTGTTAGGTGAAATGTGCGGCCGAATAAATGTACCGTCTGTTATATGAGTGAAGTCGCGCAAATTACCTAGTTTCAAAATAAAACACAACCTTTACTGATACAGCACGGCTTAAGTCTCAAAATAAACTAGATAATGGTAGACTGATAGTACATTTCCAAGAATAATAAACTATAAGTATAAGAACGAAGAACTTTTTCTTTAACTTTGGCCCAACTATTATTACTTATAATGTTTTTATAACAGTCTGTAATATAGTGAAATAATATGACTTCGTCTACGCTAGACATTCTTTTTTTGAATTCGAGAGAGTAATGAACCGTAGAAATACGTTTGAAGCTCTTTTAATTTAAACTTAACTCGCGCAAAAATGTTCCAAATTAAATCTTCCAGACCGATTTATATTAACTTTGAAAGATTTATGCGATTACTCGTTATTAGTTTGTGATCGTTCATATAGAACCACGATTAGCAAGGGTTTGTTTTTGCGGAAGAATAGACACAGAAACATTAAGAAATAAATGAAGTCGTGCCACCGGTAAACTCACTCACTGAACGAAACACAGCATATTGCCATTTCACGCCAGTTTTCTGTGAGGCCGTGGTATCACTCCGGCCGAGCCGGCCCATTCGTGCCGAAACATGGCTCTCCCATGGCAATGAGCATCTGTATTATGTACTTAAGGTCGGAAAATGTCTCATTGTTACGCGCCTCCTCGGGTTCGAACCTGCACTCTCTCGAGTGCGAACTAAAGGTCTTACCCACTAGGCTACGGACGCTCTACCATGTAATTCTTTAATATCCATTTTTCAAACTTACTGGATATTGGTACATATATTTAATTACTTTGAGCATCTTTATAATCTACTATCGGACGCGACAAACCTCGTCTTGATTAGCGAAAGCATTCTCAAGTCTTAAGCACACAAAAAAATTCATCAAAATCAATCCAGTCGTTTGGGAGAAGCTCAGTAGCAATCACACGCACACAAGAACTACGTATATTTAATTATACACCTACATAAAATTCTATAGTTGCGTTTGAGCAACTTGTATTGTCGCAGTCAGCTAGTTCTAGACCTTAGTCACGTTTTTATGCTTTAGAAAGATCTGAGAATACATATACATACCTTCATCATTACATTACCTCCAATTTAATAAAAAAATACAGAATAATATTTGACAAGTCAGCTAGTGTAATAGAAATATAGAAATATAGAAATAATCGCTACAGTATTCGTATCCATCCATACTATCATGGATACACATATAAATGCAAAAGTGTGTTTGTTTGCTCATTTGTTTGTTTGTTTGTTGCTCTTTCGTGCCCATATACCCGTGCCCAAGAACCAATTCAAGTGATATTCGGCAAAGATTTTATTGAAAGCATGGATAGGAAAATAGGCTGCTTTTGGTCTTGGGAAAACATAATGTAGCCTAATAACCTAACTTGATTTTTGAATCCCAGCAAAAGCTAGTTTCCATAATTAACTCAAGATCTTGACACAGAAAGTTCATTTCTATCACCGGTCACCACTCAATCGATTCTCAAAAGCACAGACCGCATCTTAATTCGAGCGTTCGAAAATATCGTCACTTTTCTCAGTCCAACCGCCATTGCCTTAAGGTAAATTGCCACAGGAATGGCGGGCACGCGGCGTGTAATATCTTATCATCAATATTGATTACGCACCTGTACCAAACTCCGCCACCATTAACTATTACCTCCTCTCATTTGTCAGACAAAAAGAAATATTGCATATATTGCAATATATGCATCTCCATTTCGAAGGTTGTCGAGGAGCGATCAAAAACAAAAACTTTTTACCTTTTTATGATTACCTAGGGAGAGAATATGGCAATAAGATTTAGTGATATTAAATAAACGTTGACCTTCCCGACAAAAACACAAAATTATATCAAAACCGGTTTATTTATATAAAAACCGGCCAAGTGCGAGTTGGACTCGCGCACGAAGGGTTCCGTGCCAGTACAGAGAAATAAATTAAGAAAACGTATGTCTGAAAATTTTAAATTTATGAAGAAAATTTAAATTTATAAAATTTAATACACATCCAAGACCCAGGAACATTCACAAACTTATTGTTCGTCGGCGGGAATCGAACCCGCGACCCCCGGAGAGCCTCGAACTACCAACGCTTACCAACTGAGCCACAGAGGTCGTCGAAAATTTCAACTCTCTAGCTATTACCGTTTTTTAGTTACGGATCTGTAAAAGTCTTAGTAACACCCTGTTACTACCCTTTTTTACCCTTTGGGTACGGAACCCTAAAAAACAAAATGTTGGTAAAGCTGAAATAATTTCTAAGTTGATATTTTTAATCCTTTTCTTCCTGCTACAACAAAAACATTTCAAAGTCTTTGCTTAAGCTATTGTATGCTCGTTTCAATTAAACTCTTTGAATAAACAGCTTCTATTGAGCATCAGCTCCATAATATCCCAATTCTAGCTCGAGGATTTAAGTGTCAGTTCTAGCGATCGCAGCAAAGTCTTAAGCACTGGTTCATAAATTGAGGTCGAGCCTTCGATTTTAGCCGATCACAATGGCCCGGATAAGACGAAACTGGACTTATATTACTTTACCCGAAGCTTTCCCCGCATGGACTTAGGGCATTCACATGATTTATCAAACGGAAGCACTTAAGGTGATCGCACATTTGTCAGCACCGGACGCGCCACAAGCGCCGTTCGCGTCATGTTACATTATTGCCTCATACATTCAAATTACGGAATGCGCCGCGTACGTTGCGGGTGAATGCGCGAACCTATGAGGTTTCACATCATTGCATACAACGACTTTTAAAATGCGGCGCGTATGGTGGGTGCGGCGTGTACAGTGCTGACAATACTCGATCACTCTTAACCGGAAAAGTATCTTTAGCCCAAATTTGATTGTAATCCATTTAGCAGTTTCAGCGTCATTAACGGACAAATATTCAAACAAACTCACACGTTTGTAACATTAATAAGAATTAACAAAGTAATTTCATATCATTATTGTTAGACGTCAACGACTTGTAAGCGTTTAAAATTCTTAGAATAATTAATTTTTTACTTTTATTAAAATCAAATGAAAAAAAAAACACTAAACGGTTTAGGAGGCTTTTAATTTAATGTCTTAATCGCAGAGTTTTATTTCAGTTACAAAACAATTTCTGTGTCTCAATGGAAAAACGAAATTGTTTCATTCCAACTACAAAGTAACAACAGTAGTCGAGAAAATCTGTAATTCGTACAATAAAGAACACCGGCTTTCGACTTCTTTACATAATTAGAAACAAAAATTAGAATAATTGTAGCCTCGATTCCTCCAAACTTTTTGAATTAGCCTCAAAAAGTGCTACAATTACTCTAACCTAGCCTAACTTTTGCAATTTCGTGTGTTATCGCAAATCAAATACATTTGTACTTTCTGTTCGTTATTTTAGTAAAAGTTGTTGAAAAATTTTTTTATTAATCTATTAGATGGAATTCAAAATTGGGTCATTCGCGATGCTATTTATTTAATAAATTTAATTAATTCCGATATTATCAAATTAATAAGAGTTCGACATGCTAATCTCAACCGTCCGATCTAAGAACATCAAGTGTAAATTATATATTATAGTGCGAGCCGACCGTGACCTATACGTGTTCAACAGGTAAATTTCACTGCGGCTACGTAGGGCGCTACGGCGTAGCTATGGTGCTACGATGCGCTACGGCGCGTACGCGTCACGGTCGCGATCCCGTCGGGACGGGGGGAGGGGGGAGAAATTAAACGTTACTTACGCAAGGCGCGCGGCGGGGAGGCGGGGAGACGGTACACTTGTTGTGAGGCCGCGTGGCCGGGCTGCGGCAGACTGTTGCTCCCGGGCCCGCTTCACTTGTTACGTGCTCCCCCCTGACCCCGCGCCGCGACCCCCGCCCCTCCACCGCCGCCCGCCCCTCGCGCCGCCCGCCCTGCACGCCCCGCATCCGCCCGCCCTTATCTATCCGGGTGAGGTACGAGAATCACAATCCGTCTACTTAAAAATCTTATATATACAAATTTCACTAATCCGAGACGAGCCCGATGACGGTTTAAATAAAAACATTACAATATCCACGTCTTCGTTTGCATTTATGAAAAAAAATGTGGAGGATAAAATTTATTAGAATTTCTACATTCGTTTGCAATTTTCGCGATACGGCAAATCTGAATTTAACGGATGAATAAAAAGGAGACATCTAGTGAGATTAAGGAAGTATTTATTCAAATTTATTCATACAAAAGCTTATTATGGTTATTTCTCCAATCCAAAAAAAGAGAGTATGAATTTCTTTTGTGTGTTTATCCATACCTACATTTTTTACAAGCCTAATATTTCTATCGAAGTGGAAAATCTTACATTTTACTTTATTTCAGCTACTATTACTTTTTTACTCTTTTTTTTATTACTGTTAAAAAAATGATTGAGCACGTGTCTAAAATAAAAAAATCACCTGGAAAATTGTTACCTCATTTACTTATGTGTTAAATTACCGTTTAAATACTTAGTTAAACAAATAATTTACATCTTTTTATTTTACAAGTTAAAATAATAATTAAGATTACGTAATTTTAAATAATTAGATGCAGGAGTTCTAAAGTATTATTAATTTTCCATATTTTATATTATAATATTAAATATGGAAAATCAATAATATACATTATAATGTATGTATTGAATCATGGAATCTAGAATGAGTTTGAACTAAGTTGCTAAATGTTGTTTAAAAATATTAAAAATATTTTTTGACTGTTTATATATATTCACTATTATTATTACTAATATTCACTGCATATATAGCACCATTATTCCTTTTATACCAATTATCTGAAATAGATGATTGTGATTCTGAATGAAATAAAGTTTCAACTTATTATTTTCAAATGTAAATACAATAAAAAAACGGCCGAATTAGCTTAGCCGTTTTCTGAATAAGCATTTAGCAACACACTCAGCTGTTTTTTTGCTGCTAAAAATGGAAGATACGTAACGATATAAATCTAAAAAATTACAAAGTTCTGAACATTACAATGTTCGAACACTATTCGATGTAATATCAAGGAAGTTGATTCATAATTTGAACCTTAGCAATTTGATCGTGGTTATGATGTCAAGCCTAGCCGACAGATCACGGCTTACATAGAATTAACAAATTTCACCAAATAAATCAATATTATAAATTGTTATTAATTAAGAACATAGTCAAGTTAACAACAAGATGTAACAATCACCTTGACACCAGGAAAATCTATACTCCATACTCCATATTCAACCCTCATTCCATACTAATACAGATTCTCGAGTATGTCCTTACAGCTCAAGTGGATTTCACTTTAAACTCATTGAAATACAATACTATGGAAGTGTAAATTTATAAAAACTTGGTGTTACGAAATTCGCATTTTAGTTGAATGTCATACAGTATTTCATAATATTGTTACATATTATGTACAGCAGTTGCAGGATCTAAGTAATTTGGTCGGACTATGTCAAAGCAACATATCACAAATAACATAATGGAATTGACATATTCTGTCCAAACGACGTAGATTCGTCTC
>JAOTAV010094276.1:0-10929 GCA_026546445.1 Cyclargus thomasi | reverse complement strand
TTGTCAAGGCTGCGGACTGCTCTTTCCAGGAGGCATTTCATCAGGCCAAAAACAGAGAAAGGTGGAGAGCCCTATCCTACAGAGCTAATTTCGGTAGTCACGCCCCTCAGTCATGAGGATACGACTAGGAAGGAAGGATTCTAGTCCTGTTTTGGAGCTTAAGGCATACAGACAATCTAACATTTCCTTATAATATCACTTAACTTATACATATAATAAAACGGTAAAATACAATCAATGTGCACCCCCATATTGATTATTTTGTAAAACTATAAAGTACTAGGGAACAGGAATAGAACACATATCGACAAAAAAAGTTGTCTGTTTGTACGCGTTAGTCTCAGGAACTACTGTACAGATTTGAAAAATTCTTTTTTTGTTTAATAGCTATTAAGTCTGGGCGATATATAGGATACTTTGTATCCCGGACAAACGAACAAACATGTGATAAACAAATTTTTACTCAACGATATTGCGGATAACTGGTGTTTCATAAAAAATTTTGCAAAAAATATCAAGAACTTTCTTCTGTGTCGAAACGCAGAATCAAAGTAACGTTTGCAAAACGTGGACTCAACAATGATAGTTAACTAGATTTCCCCATCTGACCCGTGGTCAGCTAAACGCTAAATGTCATATAGACTATCATTATATTGTTGGATTTGATGAAAGATTAAGCCTTAGGGGGAAAACAGCTTGCGTGCAGGACGAATAAACATGATATATGGTTAATAATGTGGATGGAAAGAGTCATGCTTCGACACGAATGGACTGGCTCAACCGAAGAAGTAAGTGAAATTGATGTGTGTTGTGTTTCGTCGAGTGAGTGACTTTCCATGAGGCCCAACTTCCTAAATTTTTCTCTAATTTTTATGATAAAATAAGGGGACAAACGTGTTACCCCATGGAAAGAAACTACCGCCGCCCATAGACACTAGCAATATCCGAAGAGTTGCAGGTGCGTTGCCGGCCTTTTAAGAGCGAATACGCTCTCTTCTTGGAGGTTTAGATGGTAGCAGTCAGGTCCTATAGATATCCCTATCCTCTTTCTCTATTCCCTTAGCGGCCTTTATAAGGGAATAGGAAATGGGAATAGGGATAGGGGGATTAGAGAAGTTGGGCCAACGGTAAACTCACTCACTGAACGAAACACAACACAACGCCGTTTCACGCCAGTTTTATGTGAGGCCGTGGTGTCACTCCGGTCGAGCCAGCCTTTTCGTGCCGTAGCGTGGCTCTCCCACGGTAAAAATACTGAATTTAAAACAAAATTACAACTAATTATCAACCAAAAATCTCGCCAAAAACTGCACGGGGTTTCCAACATCTGGTTACTGATGATGTACAGGAAAACGCCCATCGTCTAGAGGTATTGAACTTTAGCACAATGGAGCCGGCCTCGACATAGCGATGAAAACGATGAGTAACAGGGAGAGTGACTAAAGGTCGCGTGCCTGACGCTCAACTCAATGAAACATAGTTTGGCGAATCCTGTACCGTAGCATTCGATAGTAGCATTTTGAGGAATCGGAGGTGCAGGTTCGAACCCCGGTGGAGGCGTGTACCAATGAAGCATTATCCGATCGCAAGTTCATAAAACAGATGCTCATAGCCGTGGGAGAGCCATGCTTCGGAACGAATGAGCCGGCTCGAGCGGAGTGATACCACGGCCTTACAGAGAGCTGGCGTGAAACGACGTTGAGTTAGGTTTTTAACTATAAAACAAAAAAAGATCTATTCAAATCCGTCCAGCAGTTCCTGAGATTAGCGCGTACAAACAGACAACTGTTTTTTGTCGGTATGTGTTCTATTACTGTTCCTTAGCCTGATTATTTTGTATAAATATTAAATGTACAGACACTCCAATTTTACTCTTTTATTGTATATATAGATGTTGATAAGAGCGATAAATTTTTGGAAATTTTTCTTGCAAATACGAGTAACTACTAATTTTACAAAAAAGTAATGTAATAAACAATTTTAAATTTATTTTGAAGTAACTGTTTTATCAAAACAATGCAAATTTTTATAATGTGCAAAAAATATACTGTGGACCAATCTATTACTACAGCGGCATTTTAAGGTCTAAATTTGATAAAATTCTTTTCACTTGAAGATTGTTTAACGTTTTCATTAAATATTTAATAATATTTTTAGTAGGTAAAACTTATTATATACTATTGTTATTTACATTGTTATATACTATTGTTATTAAAATGAGTCATAAACATTAATTAATGTTAATTAAAAGCTAAATTAAAACATGAAGTAAACGAGATATCTATTATGTTTTGATGTAACTAGCAAATACCACATAAAACATTTATTTAGATGTTTTTTTCGGTCATTACACTACACACAAAGAAAAGTAAAAAAATGCAGGAAATCTTATGACTAACAATGTTATACAGACGTAATAATTATACGTAAAGATATCAAATATTACAAATCAGACTATACCATTCCACGCTATAATATAATGTACATAAATGACAATTAAAAAAAAATGTATACATAAAAAAAGAGAAAATAATCGAGGTACAACAAAAAACAAAACAGACAGAAGACAGACAGTGCGATGATCAAAAATCGAATCTGAATTGGTATCCACTCAGGTAGTGACCACGGAGCAGTCCCTGATTTTCAGTGGAGACTGTCAGACGAGTGACAGACTACACAATTTGTACCAGTTTCACGCCAAATTTCAAGCAGATAAAAATATTTTTTCTATCATATTTAGGGGGCAAGCGAATAGACGAATCACTTGATGGAAAGTAACTCGCCCTTATATTATAGGGATAGGAAAAGAGGATTAGGGAAGTTGGCCACGGGTAAACTCACTCACTGTACGAAACAGAACACAACGCCGTTGTACATCAGTTTTCTGTAAGCCCATTATATCACTCCGAAAGAGCCGGCCCATTCATGCCGAAGTGCTCTTAAATACCTTATATCGTTTCTTCTAAAGGTTTTCTTAATCTGTCAATGCTCACTAATAACCACAGCTGCGGCTACGCCGCCTGCATATCTGTTAAGTTACCTGAATTTATACAATGTAGTCTACTGAAAATAATTATACTACACACCTTGCAAACCAAATTATAATTTCGTAAAGAAAAAAGGTCAAGTATAAGACATCAACGCGAGCGATGCTCTTATTAATGATAGGCTGTGGCGCGTTGAAGTATTTTACTCAACTTTATTGCAAAGCAGAAGAGTCTATCGACAAAGAAATCTGTCTCCACACTAATGTTATAAATTTGAATATTCCACCCGAGACCCCAGAGCCGGGAGCTACCTGGCACAACGGATAGCAATTGCCATGTACGGGGCAATGCTATTAGTTTGCTCGGTACTCTGCCTGATGGGGACGATTTAGAAAAGGTTTTATATTTTTATAGTTTTTTTCTTTTGTCATAAGTTTGAATATGTTACTTTGTAATGTAAGTCAATAATATTATTTAGCATAATTGTCATATTGTAAATAAAGCATCATGTTATAAATGGAAAAGTTTGTTTTTTTGTTTGTTGTTCCTGCACTTAAACGAAGCAACCAATCAGCTTGATTTTCGGCATAGACTTAGTTTAAGGTTGTCGAGGCTTGTGTATAGGCTACTGTTGGGCGTTGGACAGACGTAACGTTTCTAAAACATAAAAATTTTTGTGTGCACAAATAAGAGCGTATTGGTACACAACATTTTCATTTTTCATGAAATATACAGAGTGTCACAAAAGTTTGTGACAATATTTTATGGCAGGATTTCCAAACCGGGGGGGCACACTCCCCTAGGGGGGCACAGAGAAGTGTTAGGGGGGCGTCGTGGGTACGTCACATACAAGGTTATATTTCCAAAAATAAATAAAGTCACTAATGTTTTTAATATTTAGTTTAAAATAAATGCGAGCTTTTGTATGTGCCATACATATATTTTTACCGTATTATACGAATTGAGGGGGGCATGAAAATTTGATTTTTGGCTCGGGGAAGCTTGCCATAATGAAAGTTAAGAAAGCATGCTTTAGGGTTTGTGTGTGTCCCTCATATAGAGTTCTCTGTGAAAGTAGTAGCACTGAAAGCAACATTTATTATGCGATTTGTATGAGTCAGTTCAGGTAACCGGAGCGATTGCTCATACAAATCTCAAAAATCATAAAATTTGCGTGACGTACTTTATGGATGGTCCCATATTTTAAAATGTATATGAGGGGCCGGACATTTCTTCGCAAATGAAAGGACATTGGAAGTCGGTTAAAGCAACAAAAAATATGTGCAATTAATTTTGACTTTTACAACCACAATACATTAATAACAACATTAGGCCTCTCAGTTGAGTATAATTAAGTCATAAATGTATTATTCTAATTATTTGAAATTTAAAAATGATTAACATTTAAGATTTATCTAACGATCAGTATGGTGTTTGTAATATCGACCATAGACCTTAGAAACCGGTAGAGATCGTATTAATAATGCACATAATATTAATATTGTTATGTAATATATGATTTTTTTTTAAGAAAAGCCGACGGCTAATCTGATGGTAAGCTGCCGTCGAACATAGATACTTTCAGCATGAGAAGAGTTGCAAGTGCGTTGCCGGTCTTTTATATAGGCACTAGAGGCACGCCGCGACTGCGCACGGATATTAACAAATAATTAACAATCGCGCAAAAAGACCGTTAATAAGTAAACAATAATAACGCCATCTGGCGAACCTTTTTGACATTCGGAGTAATATATTCACTGTTACAGCAAGATGATAGAATTGATAATAGCGCAATACATACTTTTATTTTAACTAAAATCAATTAACAACACCTTCTAGTGGACCAAATTGTAAATACAAACTATTTTCAAATCCGTTTGAATGAGTACAAAAATTTTCATCGAAGTCGTTTGGAGGTGGTCAAAGACAATACACACGCTAGAAATGTAAATTAAGATAATATACTTAGGTATATATTTTCTTCATTAAGTATATGTATAGTATTATTATTATTATTATTATTTTACGTAAGTTACTTATTATATTTATAATTTCAAGGGACTTTCGTTCAATTAAGTAAACATTTTTTAATTTTTTTATTATGATTGTTATGGGTTGATTGGAACAAACCGCTGAAAGCGGTAAGGTCGCCCGTTTGCTTTTTCTCAAACCTAGATTTTTCTAAAATTTATATATTTTTTTTCTATGAGCAAAGAAAGAATTTATAAATAAATATACTTCCTTGTTATAGATATAACCCAAACACGTGTTAGCGTGCCACATCTGTCCCCTCTAGAGTCTACGCGATACTGTAACAGTGTGACCGCGCCGATGCGGCGTGGTGAAGGTCGTGGTTTATGTAACGACTAAGAACATGTGCAATGTATTAGACATCGCCGTCAAAGCTCTTGAGCCTGCTGCTTGGATACTATATATATACACTAGATTTTCCTCTTTTTACCCGATTTCGCCAGAAGGAGGGTCATGTTTTTCGAAAGTATGTTTGCATGTAATGTATATGTTTTTTTACGCGACCCGAAAAGATTTTTCCTCTTCTTCGCCAACTTCGCCAGAAGGAGGGTCATGCTTTTCGAGAGTATGTATGTTGACGGACCTATATCATTTATCCGGAATATGTCAATTCCATGTACTCGTAAGTCACGATCTGACGGCTGGGTAGTAAGTAATTTGGTCGGATAACCCGACCAAATTACTTTGATCCGCAATCTGTCTCCTATATGTTGCCTAGACTTAATAGCTATTAAACAAAAAAAGATTTATTCCAATCCGTTTAGTAGTTCCGAAGAATAGCGCGTACAAACAGACTACTTTTTTTTTTCAACTTATGTTCTATTACGGTTCCTAAGCCCGTGGGAAGCTTTTGACTGATAAGTTTTTAAAATAATTTTTCAGACACGCCAATTTTACTGTTCTATCATATGTATAGATATAGAAAAGCTTTAAATATTCTTAAAAACCTTTGGTAATAAAATAATTATTACATCGTAAATATGCGTTAAATAGACAAGCCGTGACCCTGGTCATAATTTCCCGCCAAATTCGTGTTCCAAGTTCAAATTAAACTATCGATTATTTCGTAACATACTTAACGATGAAAATGTTTATATCCTTTTGTGGAATTTCAATGTGAAGACCATAATGTTCTTTGTAAAGGGTTATAATATTATCGAAAAGCGAAGCCTCAAAGTAATGGTTAAAAAAGTTGAAATATTTTTTTTGTAATTAAAATCTATCTTACTGTAAATAATTCTTCTGTGAGTCTGTATGTCACTGAACTTCTCTTAAACGACTGGGGCGACTTTGATGAAATTTTTGTGTGTGTTCAAAGGGAACTGAGAATGGTTTAGATTCACAAAATAGCTCGGCAGAACAACGTCTGAGGGGTCAATTAGTAATTTATAAAGCTGTTTTATCAATTTATAAATTGCAAGCGGTTGCCCGAGACCCCGTCCGCGCGATAGTTTTACTCTTGAAATTTTGCCAAAACCGTGGAAATCGGTTCGTGCGTTATATCGTCAGAAAGGATAACCCGACTTATTTTTATATATTATACTAGATAATACACAATCGAAAAACTTATTGTTATAAACTTTGTCAATTGAAGACATAAATGGAAGAAGCAGACAACTAACATTTTAATGCCGTAAGACCGGAAAAACTATTTGAAAATAAAATGATGTGGATTGTGTTTGTAGCTAGATAGATACCCTAGCTAGATAATGAAACAGGTAACTTAAAAGATTTATTAACATTTTATGGAAAAAAATAATTATTTATACGAAGGTTGCAAAATGTTAGTTATCTGCTTCTTCCACGTATGTCTTCAATTAGTATCGGAGTACTTAGCTGACGAAAGGGACTCCGTTACGCCAGAATTCATTTGTCATGGGAACCCTACATTTTCCAAGGATAAACAGTCTTCTCTATTCTTTTTATGCAACTCAACACACTGAAGCCCGTAATCTTAGTCAGTAAGAGCTTACTTAAGAGAGTGATCAAAAATTTTGAGATGCTGTTTTCATCCATAAAGAGATCTTTAGGAATAAAAACAACATCTCAAAATTCCTAATCACGTTCGCAGTATCAAGCGTTGACTATAACATCTGTTCATATAATAAAACAGTGAAATTCGAGTGTCTGTACACTTAACATTTTTACAAAATAATCAATGCTCACGAGCAATAATAGAACACATATCGACAAAAAAAAGTTGTCTGTTTGTACGCGTTAATCTCAAGAACTACTGGACGGATTTGAATAAATCTTTTTTTTTTTGTTTAATAGCTATTAGGTCTGGGCAACATATAGGATACTTTTTATCCCGGGATATTTAATGTACGGTTAATATTTGTGCAAAGAAGTTGGAGGGCACAAACTAGCTTAGCCTAAGAATGTAACAAAATGCTCGCATAACTTTTGTTTTTCAATGTTCCTGGGTCTTGGATGTGTATAAAATATGTGTATCATATAATAAAAATCTTAAATATGTGTATAGTATAAAAGTATTAAATATATTTCCGCTGTCAGGTACCTGTAACGCAAGTTCCTCGGGTACTTAGCACGGGGCCAGACTGACGTGGTGTGAAGCGTCCATAGATATTATTATATTATTATATCAACGAACGATTATGTTGATGCTTGCATTCTGACGGTGTTCAAAATAAATGAACTTAGGTAAATATTTTAATGCTCAACTGAATATACAGTTTGTCTACCATTAAGTGAAAAGTTAGCTCGTTTATTTCCGAGTATGAAATAGAAGTTAGTTCAATACGGGAGGTGTTTCCACGTCCGCGGTCTAGAGAAGACCTATAAATAGCTGAATACCTTTTTGTGAATAGCTTTAAATAGAATGATATAATCTTTTATTCAGTGAAATTTCCATTCGTATTTCTATACATAGAATTCTCGTGTCACGTTGTTTGCTGACTCCGAAACGGCTGAACCGTTTGTTTTTTTTTTAAGCAACTGCCATCGCTCATGGACACTTGTAACCGAGGTTCGCAAGTGCGTTGCCGGCCTTTATGACAGAATAGGTAACGGGAATAGGGATATGAGGATTAAGGAAGTTGGGCCACCGGTAAACTCACTCACCCAACGAAACACAGCACAGCAGTTTTCTGTAAGGCCGTGGTATCGACCGGAGTCGAGCCGGCCCATTCGTGCCGAAGCATGGCACGGCAATGGGTATTATGTAGCTGAGATCGGAAAATGTCTCATTGGTGCTCGCCTCCACCGGGGTTCGAACCTGCACCCTCTCGAGTGCGAACTAGAGGTCTTACCCACTAGATTCTGATGAAATTTTGTACACTTTATGGGTTTGGGAATCGCTAAAACAAAATAGATAAATATCGGTAGAGTATGGTCTTAGTATTGCCCACGCCTCATCGTCTGCATTCGCCAAATATGAAAAGTCTATCCCCATTTCTATTCCCTGTTCCCTCATCAATTCCGGCAATGCACTTGCAACTTTTCTGATGTCACGAGTGTCAATGGGCGACGGCAGTTGCTTTCCGTGAGGCAACCCGTCTGATCGCTTCCTCCTAAATATCATAAAAGCCGCAACACATTGTTATGACTAAATCTTTAGATATCACCTGTGCGTTTTAATTAGACACATGACCTTGAACAATGTATAGAAAAATGTCAAAAAACAGCAAGACAAAACTAGTCGGTTGTTACTGTTGCTGTTTTTGGATGTTTCGTTAAGTTTTTTACACGTATTTCAAAATGACTTTATCAAGGTCGTGTGCCTAGTTAGGTCGCACAGGTTATATGTTGCATAAAATTCAAAGGTTGACCGGCTAAGGAACTGTCTGTGCCCAGCCCAAACCGGACTTGCTATTTTTCGTATGTCGCGATTGTCCATGGGCAGTTGCTTACCATCAGGTAACCCGTCTGCTCGTAAAATAGGGTTAAAATTTAGCATGCAAATAGAGGTTACGACGTAGGAATGCGCTTAGGAAGGATTTCGATAAATTTTATCCCCAAGGAGATTAAAAGGCAATTAATGTTTGTATGAAAAACTTTTCGCGTAAACCGCAAGAAATAGGTGATCGTACATAATGTGGCAAGACATTATGTTATTATGTAATATTATGTACTTTAAATTATTACCCAAGTATCCATGTCTAATATTATAAATGGGAGTGTGTGTGTCAGTCTGTCTGTTTGTTTAAAATTCGGTGTGGAGATACTTTAAGTCCGGGGAGGGACATAGGAAAATTTTATCTCGGAGAAATGTACAGTTTCCGCGCTATATATATATATATATAATGTTTCGTGTATGATCATGTCATGTCATCGAATATTGTAGTGTGCGTGTTGTAGTGTGCGTAGCGTTTTATTACTAAAATTAAGCAAGATTAAAACGTATTTTTGAAAAAATATTGGTATTCCACGCTCTGTCTCCATACCAACTATAACTGGGAGAAATTTCATTCCTTTATATCTAAGCGTATTTCGTAAAAAGGGGTACAAAGTTTTCCGCACGCCTATTAATATAATTAACTTAACTAATTGACATATTGTGTCAATACACAATTCGGGCATTTGATGTGATTAATCACAATAACAACCAAACAAACAAACTTTCACAATCAATCACGCCGAAACCACTGAATGAATTTTGATGAAATTCAGAGGTGTTGGCTGATTTAGATTGTGGGGTACTTAAAATTCAGTAAATTATGATCTTAGCAATATTCCACGAAACGAACCTCAACCTGTAAGTAAATGAGTGGGTGTACACGCTGGGAATCTGAAACAGCGCCAGATTGCGGACCTAAGTAAATTGGTTGCGTTATGTCAAACCTGTCTGCTGGCTGGTTGGCGGCTGGGCTGATCACGACTTAAAGCTTATACATTGGCTAGCGAGGAAAGTTTATAATAAGTATGTAAAAACGTGAAGCACATTAGCCAAAAAAATATATACTAGACTTAACTAAAAAATATACCTTTATCCATTTATTTTAACAAACTGGAATAACCACGATACTAACCTAATGAGATTAATGTTTTTTTTTTATTTAAATTCAATATGATAAAACTATAATCCCTAAGGAGAAAGTCTCATTTCTTGTTTTTATTAGTTGTATATTAATTATTTTCTGTTAGCGGGAGGAGAGGTTCGACACTCCGAATATATGGTCAAGACCGTTGGCACATGTTATCCCCCGAGGAATTGACATATTCCGACCAAATGACGTCCGGCCGTCAACTGGCTCTCTATCAATTTCCCCCATTATACATAGGCATGCGTTACAACACCCTCCTTGTTATCCGCACTGCCTAAGCGTACACTCGCATAGTATAAAATAGATGTTAGCCGATCGGTAAAGCAGTTTCGGAGGAGTACGAAGACAAACATTATGACACGAGAATTTTATATATTATTCATTATTTTGTGAATGTCAAAATTCCACGCCTCCTACTAATTTTAGGTATTTCATTAGCTTCATAGCTTGATCCTATCGCAGAGCTTTTCAATATAACCATTATTAAATTTAATTAAAATTCCACATTAAACATTTAGGCTATTATTAACTAATGTGTGTCCGCAACTTTGTTGCACAAAAATTTGTATATCACTCGAGAACGGTACATTTCCCGGAATAAAAAGTATCCTATATGTTGCCCAGACCTAATAGCGGTTAAACAAAAAAAGATTTATTCAAATCTGCCCAGTAGTTCTTAAGATTAGCACGTATAAACAGATGAACAGACAAACAGACAACTTTTTTTTTGTCGATATGTGTTCTATTACTGTTCCTTGGCACCCCCACATTGATTATTTTTTTAAAATATTAAATGTACAGACACTCCAATTTTACTATTTTATTATATACTAGGTGACCCGGCGAACTTTGTTCCGCCTTAATGGCAATAAATAAGCAGATCGTGTTTTTTTTATTGGAAAATC
>JAOTAV010094275.1:0-10930 GCA_026546445.1 Cyclargus thomasi | reverse complement strand
TTTCATGCTTTTACATCTACGCGTCTTTCGTAAAAAGGGGTACAAAGTTTTCCGCTCGCGTATTAATATATAGATGTGATGTCACTAGAATTAGGATGCCTCTCCTTAACTTGTAACATTATGTAATGGTAGCTGTTCACTCTCGCCGAGACACAGCGAGACCGCCCGAGTGCGAGAGTGTAAGTGGTGGAGGTGCCCTCGCCCTGTCTCGCCTATCAGCTTCGGGAGCTCTCTGCGAGAGTGTACATCCGCTATTACACTTAATTCAGTAGAAATAAAGCTTATAGTGAAGTAGCATTTTAAATAATATTAATTCCAATCCGAAATTCAGTAGGTGCTCCCAGTAGCATGTTAGTTGATACAGTAGTATCAAATATTCGATATCAAATGCTCAAAATTAAATTTGATATGGTCCTACGAGCACATCTGTTTATTCTTACATTATGTTATGCATAATTAGATGAAGTAATACACAATAAAGAACCGGCTCTTTATTCAAATGAGACCCGAAATAGTTGCGTGCTGCCTAAGTAGATATTATATGAAATGACCATCTTTAATGTTTAGGATTTCCTTACAATATATTACCTAGAACAGTGGTTCTTAACCTTTTAGTTCTGAGGGACCATTTTCGTTACGCCGCTAAGCCCGCTGACCACTCAGTAGGTGTAGTGTATCTTTCAAGTTACAATATCGTATTGCATTTCAATACCTTTTTCTTCAAGTTCATCAGGAACATATCAGGTTGACGCATTCATGATTCAGGAGGACTAGCATAGCCACAGTAGACATACGAAAGTATAGACATTTTGTCCGTTTTTCACGATTTACCAACAGAACTTTTCTACCGTCCGTAGCATGGCGATCGTAAAAGGAAAGTTTCTTTCTCATCTCGATTTCTTCCGTCATCACTCATGAAAAGTCTTTCAAATGCATGGCGCGTAAAGCATGGTGACTATTAGAATCTGTGATACTATTACCGTTGCTATGAAGGGAGTTTCTGTCTTATGTCGATGTTGAAAGTTGTGTCGAAAAAGAACACCATGCTCGGTTATTAGAAATTCTGACGTAGAATGAAACTGCCATTATCTTCCTCCGAAGTATCGCCACGGAAACGCTGTGCTAACCCTGCGGGTCAGGTTATGTAGTTTTGTGTTCACTCTGTCACATATTTATTGTCATAGCTCGCGGGCCACTTGACATGCTACTAGGGACCCTTGTGGTCCGCGGACCACCGGTTAAGAACCACTGAACAAGTTGCATATTTGTTAATAATTATTATGGTGTTAATTATTGTAAAAATGTTACTAAAATGTGTCCAACTAGCGATACAAATTCGCTACGCAAATTACGAAGAAACGTTGATAAGAAATACTTCATTCATTACTATTGTTAGGTCATGACTTTATAAGGCTATATTTTATGGTTTTGCATCTTCATGCTTAGAACCTCTCCACATTAAGCTGATTTGGTTTGGGGAAAGTGAGTTAGCGGGTAACATTAACAATAGTTTCAGGCAAACTACTGTCAATGTCATCCGGTAACTTCACTCCGTATCAAATTCGTTTATGTCTGGTTTACACGTACTGAGTAGATAACTTGTAACTAAATTTTAACTTAATTTTATAAGTTATTAATTGCATACAAACACAAAATTTAGTAGCAAATTGCAAGTTAAATGACTTAAAATTTGGTAAAAATTTAGTTACCCACTTATCTGCCTAATACGTGTAAACAAGATATTAGTGTGGTGAGGCTCTTCGAAAAATCAATGGCGTTTTTTTTCTACTTTAGGATATAGACAAAGATGGCAGACATACGAAATTTCTATTCTTTCGAATTTCTACCGTGTTCAGACTAAGCATTCTGATGCTTTTATAAATGTTGCCCCATTTCCTGATTAAAGTTTATCTATATATTCGAGATAATTGGACAGAAACGTCATTTTATACCGATTTTATGTACTTATGTTTCTCTACAAAGTAGTCTTTAAATAGGAATTTTCATTATTGGTATAATTAGAACTCTAACAGCATTCCGAAATACCGTATCCATAATTTAGATAGTTTAAAATATCTTAACGGTTATCGATTGATATATATTGATTTCAACGATAGAGTCTTTTATTAAATTATGTTTCAAAACTGATTTTTCGATGTTCTCATACTAATGTTTCATTAAGACTAGAGCTCGTCCTGTGGTCGAAATTGGACTATAAATATTTAAATCAATCTATCAATCACAGATTTCAATTTGGCATAAAGGTATCGTAAAACCAGGCCATTAAATTTTATTAGAAAAAAAAACACAGACGTCAACCATAAACAGTAGAATATTTCTTGTACGATTATCGTGTCATGTCAAAATATTGTAGAGTGCGTAACGTTTTATTTATTAAAAATATCTAAGATAAAAGCATATCTTGAAATAATATTGGTATCCCACACTCGTCCCCCATATCAACTATAACTGTGAGAAATTTCATGCTTTTACATCTACGCGTGTTTCGTCAAAAGGGGTACAGAGTTTTCCGCTCGCGTATTATATTGTATTCTATCGCGTATAAATATACGGAGTTGTTTCTGAAGAAAAATCATCATTTTTATGAAATTGGGGGCAAGTGAGCGAGCGTCCGGGTAATCCTAATGAAAAGTGACTGTCGTCGCCCATAGACATAGACTTGCAAGTTGTAACATCAAAAGAGTTTCTAGTGCGTTGCCGGCTTATTATTTAATGAACAGGCTACGGGAATAGGCATAGGGATTGAGGTGAGTTGGGCCTTCGGTAAACTTTCCCACTCGACGAAACACAGTGCAAGCGCTATTTGAGGCCGGCTTTCTGTGAGGCGGTGGTATGTCTCCGGTCGAACTGGCCCATTTGTGCCGTAACATAGCCCTCCGACGGCAAAAGCGTTCGAATCAGATGTCTGATTAGTACACGCCTCTACACGGGATCGAATCTAGCACCCTCCCGAGTCCGAACCAAAGGTCTACGTCCACTAGGCTACGGAAGCTCTAAAAGCCGGGTAGTTTGATTTCCAATTACTACGTAGTAAGACGAGGCTGTAAAGTGCACCGGAGGTGTGGATATTTTAAATTTTTATATGATATTTAGGGGGCAAGCGAGCAGACGATACGTATACCTGATGGAAAGCAACTGCCGTCGCCCATGGACACTCGTAACATTCGAAGAGTCGCAAGTGCGTTGCCGGCCTTTATAAGGGGATTGGGAACTGTCAGTTTACCGGTAGCCCAACTTCCCCAACATTGAACGAAACACAGCACAATGCCGTTTCACGCCAGTTTACTGTGAGGCGGCGGTATCATTTCGGTAGGGCCGGCCCATTCGTACCGAAGCATGGCTCTCCCACGGCAATGAGCATCCGTCTTATGTACTTGAATATCAAAAAATGTCTCACTTCTACACGCCTCCGCCAGAGTTCAAACCTGCAACCCTCTCGAATGCGAACCAAAGGTTACGGTCTAACTGAGTTACGGACGCTTTGAAATACGATATTGAAATAACTGTAAAATGTATGAAAAACCATACGATATGCATGAATAAATGAAATTATCCAGTTTGTTACGGGCGGCTCATAGTGGGTCAGGCTTGGTACGGCAGAGCTAGGTGTATTTTGAATAAATTTTACGGATTAATTAAGCTACACTCAACAGCACACTCGCAAACTTGACCCAGTGGCGTAGTCTTGTCCGTATTTAAATTATTAAGGGGTTTTTTTTCTATTTATAATTGAATGAATAAAAATTGTTTGCTCGATCCTAAATACATTTCATATCACCAAATAACAAAAGAGCTAGCAAAGCGATCGAGAGTATTTTTATTTATATATTTTTTTTTAATATGCAGAACACTTGGGCAAGAAACTGGAGGAGTACATCAAGACTCTGCCGGTAGAGACGCGACTATTCCGCACCGAGAACAGGAGCGGATTGATACGCGCGAGACTGCTGGGAGCCAAGCACGTGAAGGGTGACGTCATCACTTTCCTGGACGCGCACTGTGAATGCACAGGTTAGTGAGAATTGTTTGTGTATGCACATTGATGTTATTTGTCAATTTCTATGCAGATGCCTAAAACGCCTAGGCGATTTTCCGTTCCGTGTGAATATGAACGCTCATAAATTTTCCAAACTCTTCGGATTTCGTTGCGATAGTATTTTCTTCAATATTGAAAAAAAGAATTGAATTTTGTATAAGCTGTTAAGGGCCCCGCCGCGTATGATAATACGATTATATTATTAGAGAAAGATAATATTATTAGGAGAAAAATTTTAAATACTTAATTTTTTTGTAGTAAAATTTGAGCCATAGTGCGATTATGTTTATTCGATATGACGTGGAAAGTCTTAGATTACATTTGATAAGATTTACGGAATTTATGACGTATGCTTCTAATTATTATATTTTAATACAATATTTTTAATTTTTTTTTTCAACAGAGGGTTGGTTGGAGCCCCTGCTAGCGAGGATCGTGGAAGACAGAACGATAGTGGTGTGCCCCATTATTGACGTTATATCCGACACTACCTTCGAGTACATACAGGCTTCAGACATGACCTGGGGCGGCTTCAACTGGAAACTCAACTTTAGGTGGTGAGTACAAGACTCAAAATTGAATGAAACGCTCCATTTACTAACATTTCACCGAAACTGATAAGATAAGAAAATCGGTTTTTCTTTCGCGATAGTCGAATGTATTTTTTTTTAATTTTAAAATATTAATGTAAACAATGAATATTAATGTAGTCTATATCTGCCACAGTATAAATGATAATAAAGCAGTGTAACTTAGTTGTCTCATTGAAATCAAATTCGTTCATTTCGTTGAATCGTTAGATCAGTAATACACACGTCGTGATGTTGTTTTTAGGGTTCCGTACCCAAGGGGTAAAAACGGGATCCTATTACGAGAGGGCTGAAATTCTCACAGATTATGTTTTTGTATTACCGTTATAACAACGAATACTAAAACCAAAATAAATTCATTAAATCCCCTCTTGGGTTGGGGAATACAACAAACGGGATTTTTTGCTATTTTTACTCGATATCAATAATGACAGCAGGCAGGCGCTTAAAATTTTCACAATACACTAAGTTATACTTTATTAATCAGTAATAAAATTTAAAAATTTAATTAATAATCTCTCATAAAAAAAACACAATTTTTACCTGTGTTTGTTATAATATGGCACATGGACCCGCACATGGCTGGTTTTTTTCCTATTTTAAGTTAAGAGAAGATCTAAAAAAGGCGAAATAGGAATATTGTAAAGAAATCTCTCTGCAATTCATTTTTTGACAATTCTTTGCATATTATAAAAAAATAACGCATATTTTTGATAAAATAATCAATTCAAAATGAATTTAAAAGGATTGTGAAATTACTGTTTTGTAAAGTTAGTAGTAATTTGCGAGATGGCAAAAGAATAGCATCATGGCTTATGCTTTAGATGGACTGGAATTGATTTGACGAAGGTGGTCTTACTGTTTATCGTTTATTTTATGCTAATCATTACTACTAAGCGCACAATTGTTTATCCTATGAATATTATCCATTAATTAACTAAACAGTCATGTTTTTTATTGATTATATTAATACAAAGCAATTAAGTAGTTTCTTATTACTCGTAAATCGTGCAATAATTTACTCGTATATTACTTTAGCGTATGAGACAAGAACTTAATATTTATTTATTCATAATAATATATTAATATTATAAATGGAAAAGTGTGTTTGTTTTTTGGCATGGACTTTTTAAAAAGATGTAGAGTAACATAGGCTACTTTTGCTTTTGGAAAATCATGTCCTCAAAATATTTGTATCCACGCAGGTTTCGAATTTCGAAATTGCGAGCAAAGCCGCGGGCATGAACTAGTTATATAGTTAGCACAGGGTGGGTCTTTTTATACGTAAAAGATATAATTCCCATTACAGAGGACACTTTCAAATAATAATTTAACCGAAGGAATATTTTCAGTCCGAACAGTTCTTAATTATTTAAAGTCGATTAAAAATCCAATGACGTCATCTAGTGATCCTAATTAGTAATTAGGAAGTAGACTTTCTAGTAGGTGCAGTCAAGGTGAGTGCGATTGTGTGAGCGTTGGCACCACTTGCCATTGTTTCGTACAGTTCAAGTACACCGCTAGTGTTTTCATACAGAATCCGTTTTTTTTGTTTCACTTTCGGCTTGCTCGCTATAAGTGTATACATTTTTGTTTGGAAGTGCTTCCAATGTTGTTCTTGTGAATATATATTTTGCGATGCTGCTATTGCATTGATAGAACTAACTAGCTTTTGAGCTCGGCGTTGCCCGCATATAATTAGAACATTCACAAAGGGTTTAAATGGAATAAAAGAATATTATTATCTTAGTCTGCTAAAAGTCAATCTGTACCTAGACGTTTTAAAAAATCTGTTCAATAGTTTTTGTGTAATTAACGGACAAACATGCAAAACACGCTCACATGTATAATATTAGTCAGATAAGGGACCATTCATAAAGTACGTCATACTTTCATGTTTTTGAGACCATTTTTGAGCACCCTCTTCCCTATTGTGACGTCACAAAATTAACAATTTTATGCCTAGAAACGTAAACCACATCAATATATTAAATTTTGAGATTAAATTTCAAAATTTATAATGAGATGTCATAAAACTGAGTCACACTTCGACGACCTCCTCCCCCTCCTTTACGTGTCACGTACTTTATGGATGGTCCCTAATAAATACAATTTCTGAATGCTCTGCAAATCTCTCTCTAAAATGCTCTTCAAATTTTGGACTAGACTCTACGGTAGATATGAATGAAAGTTGTATATTTATAAGGGCACGCACACATATGGGCGCACTCTGAACTCAGTTGAACTATCTGTACAGCTGCTAGCAGAGAAAAAACTAATTATTTATATTAGTATTATGAGTTTATTATGTCAATAAATAAAATAGGTACTACATGGTCCTAAAACTCGGTAGTTTAATAGCATTTGGGAAAAAATATAAAACCTATGTCTCCAAGAACACTGCTTACAAATTTTGCGGGCTGTAAAATAGGTTTTATTGATAAAATTTAACGTTGAAAATCGATTATGTTGATTTATCGGATTACAATTGAAACATAGTGATTTATGCGATAAGTTTATCGACAAGCGCGGCGGCCGATGTGATTTCCAAAACAAACGCGTTCGCCGATACTCCTAGCTTGTTATCTACGATACTGAACTCGTCACTATCTATTTCGATGAATCTAATTTTGAATTAGTCGGCGTTATCAGAACCGAACGAGTCGAACGCGGCGTAACGAATTTAAAATTTTGAAATTCGAAATATTATGACGTACAATGGAACCTCCCCCACCTAGCACACTAGCCTGTGCCGAATCTTCAAATTTAAAGAGAAGATTCGATTCGTTCGGTTCTATACAGGGTGTAACAAAAGTGATAAAACGTGTCCTTGATATAGAGCTCACTGTGAAAGTTCTGCGCTGAAAGCGAAAAAAAAAATCGTGATTTGTATGACCAAACGCCCGAGCGACATGAGTTTGTCCATACAAATCACAAAAATTTTTTTCGCTTTCAGCGCTGCTACTCTCACAGTGAGCTCTATATCAGGGACATATACGATCCTTAAAGTTTTATCACTTACTTTTGTAACACCCAGTAGATACTAGATGTTTCACCACAAACGTGGTACGAGTGATGACAGTAGATACGAGATGTGGATCTACACGGTGGATATTTTAGCTTGACAGTTAAACAGAGTTAGTTCCCAAACCGGTGGTAGGCACCGTAGTTTCGACGTTCAGAGAGTGTACTTAATGTACTCATTTTGAAAAAAAAGATTTTGATTCGATTTGAGTAACATTGTCATCGGCCAGAATTAACTGACGGCACAAGTTCAATGTGTGTCATAAAGTTTTCGTTTACCTCGCATATCGATAAGTCACAAAGCGGTCAAATACCTTTGATGTATATGGCATACACAATAAATGAAGACATAAGTGGAAGAAGCAGATAGCTAACATTTTGAAAAGTCTAGGATTTTTATGGACTCTTTTGGACCCGAAAAATTATTTGAAATTAAAATAATGTGGGTTTTGATGTACCTATAGCTAGATAATGAAATAGCTACTTAATAAAATAGGTAGGTTACAAGATTTGTTAAAGTTTTGTGGGAGAAAATTAGTATAAACTCGTTGTATAATGTTAGTTATCTGCTTCATCCACTAAAGTTTTCAAATATGTTCTATGTCAAATGATGCGTCTCTAGAATGTAGGTCGAGAATTATATAATCCATGTCAAATCGCAAGAAGAACACGACCATAAAAGTAATACCAATGACATTAACTCGTGAGGAGTGATCGTCACGACCCCAGCGGCAATTTGTATAAACGCATCTATCATTACACTGTCGTGGTGAGGAGCACACAACACCCATGACCCTAAACACACACAATTATTGAGAAAATACACTTTCATTAGACCATGACTGCTCTTTTTTGCTCTTTTTTCCGCACACATGATGCAAAAATGTTTGTGAGTTTGTTTGGATGTTTGTCAATAAATCACGCCTAATTTTCTGAATGGATTATGATGAAATTTTGTATACAGATATACTTTATATTGCGATTTGATGCCGTCGTGGTATGAGTTTTTTTTATCCATTCCATCTTAGAATGGATTAGGATGATAATAGTAGATAATTCTATTTCGAAAACTATTTTACCTCTATAATTCGTGAATATACGTCGACTTATAACTATTACCCTGGTTCAATTACAAATTAAGCGTTTAGTAATCGAACCAGGCTTTAATCATCTGGTGGAATTTAAAATTGGTTTACCTAAAATGTAATGAAAGGTACAAAGGAATTAGGCAACAATGAAATCATGTTTAGCCAGGTGTAGGTGCTTAATATGCATATTGATTATTGACTTATCTTTAGGTTACGAAACTAAATAAGGGCCTACTATGTATAATATCTAAGAAATATTTATTACAATGTGCAAAAAATTTACTTTATTTATATATGAGTGAGGCAAATTAACTAAATTTTATAAAATGGATTCAATTTTTTATAAGCTTCAGGCTTTCATTTTATTGAATGAGTTTTGAAGTCTCTCCGCGTGCGTTTTCTGAAAATACTTTTTCTCTTGTTAAAATGTTGTGGAAATTAAAAAAGCCGATTTATTTATTCGTCCATAAATTAAATGCAAAACACTCTAAATTGCACCCAAACTTCCATTCTCTTACATGTAAGATTTTTTCCGAACCAAAGCAATGTTTCGCTAGAGAAAATTGCTGGACATACATTTTTTCGGCACACAATGAATCATTCGTAGAAGTGTGTGCAAGAGGCGATTTCGACGGTTGAGTGCAAAAAAGTAAAAAGTTGAGTTTCTGTTTTTATTTTACTGAATGAACAGTCTCTAAGCGTCAATTCGTCCCCAGGTACCGAGTACCGGAGCGCGAGATGTCTCGGCGCGGCGGCGACCGCACGGCTCCGCTCCGCACGCCTACGATGGCGGGCGGCCTCTTCGCCATAGACAAGGAGTACTTCTACAAGATAGGCTCCTACGACCAGGGCATGGACATCTGGGGCGGAGAGAACTTGGAGATGAGCTTCCGGGTATAGACATTTTTTTCAAACGTTTTTGTAAACGTCCAGATGTATAGGGTGTAGGTAGGTTCAAATGATCGGTTTCGCAGGTTTTTTTATTAGTTTTTAATATCTACGAATTAAAAACGTCGTGGAAAAGATAAACTTTAATCTAAAAGCCTCAGAAAGTGCATTAAAGTTAACACGAAGAACTATGAGAGATTTTCGCCCTCTTTTGAATCTGGAGTCAAACTGGAAGCATTTTTCTGCCATTCGGCCTCGAACTCTATAGTGACACTAATTTTATTTGTCATCAGTTACGTATTCGACACTTTTACGTAATTCAACATCTGTTCAATACATAGCGAATTGATGTTAAATAAACGAATGCATTAAAATTTGAAAGGTGTGAAATATTTTTGTCTAGTACTTTTGATAAATTATATTTCATTACAAAACTATTGGAGTCGAGTTATACCGTGAATTTTGACTGTATTGTCCCTACAGTACAATACTGATAAAATCGCAAATTGGAAATGCTAATCATCCTTATCCTAAATTGAGAAATGACTGGATAAATTCTTTGGGGTATAGAGGATTAATAGGAGCAATACAACAGATATGGCAGTGCGGCGGCCAGTTGGAGATAGTGCCGTGTTCCCACGTTGGCCACGTCTTCCGGGACAAATCCCCGTACTCGTTCCCCGGCGGAGTCCAAAACGTGGTGCTCCACAACGCCGCGCGCGTCGCCGAAGTGTGGATGGACGAGTGGGGAGAGTTCTATTACGCCATGAATCCAGGTTCGAAAAAAAAACGCGTTGCTAATCTTTTGACAGCTGCATTTGAAAATCGAACTTGTCTTTGGTATCGCGACTTCTGCTGCCAATATATACGTAAAATTTAAAAATAGAACTTATTGGTAAAAATAGAACTGATATTAATTGTATATAACATATTGTATGATCTAGTCGTCGAAAACTCAAAAACTACAATCGCGGTAAATTACTTTAAAGTTGTTATCGATACCGTAGCCTACCTTATCTATGATAATTAGTAGTTCTCGTATTACACAAGGTATAAATAATAATATTTAGTATTAAGAAATTATGCTGTATATTTTTAACCGACTTCCAAAAACGAGGAGGTTATTATGTTCGGCTGTGGATATTTTTTTTTTTTTTTTATTATTTTTTTTTTTTATGTATGTTCGCGCATAGCTCCGCCGTTTGAGAACCGATTTTCAAAAATTTTTCTTTGTTGTATAGGGTATTGTTCCGAATAGGTCCCATATTCACCATGATGGTGGC